>VDFB02093459.1:0-37055 GCA_007258455.2 Sequoia sempervirens
TGGAACTCGTTTACCCTAAACTCGAGGGTTGATCCTCCTAGGGTTTAGTTCCTCATCAAGCCTTATCTATTACAATAACAAGTAAAGACATTAATATATAGAAATTACATTATAAAAAATGATATATTTAACAAAATAATTACTTACCGCCACTAGACGATCTCTCTCCTCACACAAAATATTCACATGATCATGTTGTGGCATGCCCAAGTCTTATACAAACCATCCAAATAGAAATTAAACTATGAATCAATAATCATTTGATTTTTCACTAATTAATAGCTATAACAATGAATGTAATTTGAAATTTACTAATCTACCTCATACCTCCGTGAGAGGCAATGAGCTATCTATTACACAAGATACACCTTGCTCCATTACCCTATCCACATCTGGAGGTGATTATGCTTCCATGAACTAGAAATAAAACAACAAATTATTCAATCACGAAAAGTAGAATAGTGATGCAAGTCATGGCTTATAATATATGAGATAATCAACAAAATTTTGAGTACTTATTGAACCATTTATTTCTTACTATTATGTTTACTATTTTCCCTAACCATAGCTTGTTTGAAAGAACCCATTTTAGGCTTTTATCCATAGCAGCGATGTAGTGAACTGTTTCATAAAATGCTTTGGTAGAGATGTACGAAAAATGTGGTAGCATAGAGAAGGCAGTGAAAAGTTCAAAAAAATGCCTCAAAGAATGCAGTCTCATGGTGATGGAATTCCATGAAAAATTTGTTTATCATGGCATTCCATCATGATGAGACTGCATTTCTTTGAGGCATTTTTTTCGAAAATTTCATTGCCTTCTCTATGCTATTATGCTGGGATGGGGTGCATGGTATAGTGTGGTCTTGGTAATGAGATGTAGGGGGATTATGAGATGAAGAGGGATGAGTGTTTTAATCATGAGGTGAAGAGGATCATTAGATGGGGTGGAAGGTGTACTTTGAGACCATATTTTGAGAGCGATCACACAATGGAGTGGAAGAGGTACTTTGATCTAGAAGTAAAAGGATGCCATTAGATGAAGTGGGGGAGAGGGGATTGTGAGAGGGGGGATTAAGGGATATCTTTCTCTTGAGATGGAAATATATCATTAGATGAGATGGAAGGGATATTTTGTTCTTGATTGGAAATGGGATCATGACATGGAAGGGGATCATATGATGGAGGAGAAGGGTTTCCTTGATCTTTATATGGAGAAGAATCTATGTTAGGATGCTTTGGATTAGGAGATGGACATAGTTCATTTGATATGAATGGTGTCATGAGGGGGGAAGGTTTTATAGACTCTTCAACTTGGATAGATGGATTGATAGGGGATTCATTTAAGATTTATGGTATTAGGGTTTATCTTGATATGGGGGTGATGAAGGTGGATGCATGATATGGGAAGATTTTACAACTTTTTTTTTGCCTGGGGAAATAACCAACTTTGCAAATAGTCCTTGGAGGAAGTTATTATGAGAGACATGGGATGAATTTGCTTGGTAATAGTGGCGTGATGTGGATTTTAAGGATGTGGGATATGAAAGTGCAATAAGAGGTGGAAGCTTCTATGGATTGGTAAATTGAGGATGAGGATGAGGACCTTGAAAAGGATTTGGAGGGGAATTTTGGCTAAAGGCTTGGTTTCTATTCTTAAGGCAGTGAGTTGTTTGAAACAATGCCTCAAAGAAATGTGGTCTCATGGTGATTAAAAACCATGGGTAGGAAACCAAATCAAATAAATGTACCAATGTATAGGAAACCTCTTTCTATTAAGGTCAAGAGTTTTATTTGTACATGGATTAGTGAATAGTGAGCACAAGTCATATTTTGTAATTTTTCATTTTTTACTTATTTGTATGATAGTTTATCTGCATAAAAATCTCTACACTCCTGCCTCTTATCCACCCAACCACTTAATTGTGGTCTAATTGCATCTACATGTGTTAACATGGCTTGAAGTGAATTTGCAAGCGTGGTTCTTTCCGAAGTTGAACTTACAGGATCGTTCAACCTCGCAATTAACTCAATTTTTTTTTGTTGTTTTCAATTTCCGCCATTAAATTTTGTTGAGTTCTAGGAGGATGTTGAGGAATTGTTGGAGGAGTTTGTTGATGTGGTTGTTCATCAGGATTTTGTTAGTGTTCTTGTTCATGAGGAGGAGAATCAGGTGGATTTTCAACTCTTGATAATTAAATAAATTATCATCAAAAACATATTAAATCTACCTAATTAACAACAAATTCACCAAAAAACCAATAAAATCTTACTCCTCTGAGCTTCCTGTTAATGTGGCAGCATTTTGGTGAAGAAATAACAATAATTTGGTGAAGAAATTTGACAAATTTGAGGTCTCCACAATGTGAGCGTGCCTTGGAAGGGTTTAATGGCCATGGATGAAGAAATATGATAGTTAAAATGATTTGGATTTGCTTTTTTTTTCTTATAAAGAGTCATAACACGCTCACGTTATAACACAAACATGTTATAACATGCTCGTGTTATGGCTTTTCAATATTTTTTAAAAAAATTGGCCACAATTTTCCCCCCCAACTTTTTGCACCTGCCCCATAGGAGCCTTTGAAAGAGTATGAAACTGATAATGAGCCTCCTCCAAATGATATAAATGAACAAACTATCTTTGGTTAGAAAGAAGAAGGACCCTCCGGTTAGCAAATGGGGCAAGATGTCTCTGGTATGGAGATGGAGAATGAAAAGGAGAAAGATACGAAGAAGGAAAAAGAAAAGGAGAAGGAGAAAGAAAAGGAGAAGGTGAAGGATGTTGAAGAAGAGAGTTCAAAGAAGACATATTCCTCTTTGGTGAACTCAATAAATCAATTTTTGGCTCAAAAAAATGTAGATTCAACCCGTGGTATCTCCTCAATTCCTGCATGTTCCTACTTTTGATGGACAATTTAACTTGTCCGATATGTCTCCTAGGAAAAAAATGAAACTTGGAGATATACTTCACTCCATAGCAAGAAAAGAATTGCTACAACAATAAGTGGAGAGTGTAGATGTGTTAGAAGAAGCAATGAAGTTGCTGGAAGGGAAGCTGTCAGATGCAAAAAGAGATTCTTCACTACCCCCTACACAAATGATTAAGCAATTAATGGAGTCTTTTGAGACTTACTCATCTCATCTAGAGAACAAGGTAGAACCAAAATTGAATGAAAAAATATTGAATGATGCCTCTAGGAAGTGCAGAAATGCATTGACCAAGTTGCAATCATGTATAAAGGAAACTCAAAAGTGCTTAGAGGAAGCCAAGGTTCTAAATGCTTTATGTTTGAAGTGGCCAAATACAAGAAAAAGTATCAAGGATCAAATAAATGCAATTGAAATGCAGATCACCAATGTTGTTGCAACATATGATCTAGTTCAAGAAAATGATGGTTCCATCAGGGCACAAGTGGAAAGTCTTCACTCCCAGGTACAAAAATTGCAAGATCAAAGGGATAAATTCAAAGGTTAGGTGAAAAATTGAGAGATGTAGTGAGCCTTAGGTTGGCTTCACTTGTTGGACTCTTGACATAAGCTAATGGTATAGTTCAAAGATACAAGGAACCATCTTCTTTGGAAGATGTAGAAGATACATTTATGCAACTGAATTGTCAACTCCAAACCCCGAATGCTTCCTAGAAGCAATGAGATAGCAACCTAGTTCATCTCAAGTGCATCTACAAGAATATTCTACCATCCAAGTGAGTTGTGATGTAAGATATATTTTATTTTTATTGCTGTATATATATGTGGAGTAGATATAAGGATAATTTTACTAATGAAGTAATCAGACTTCATCCTAGAGGGAGTAAAAGTTGTATAGTGATATGTCAAAGGGGGAGAGAGATATGTGCACCTAAGGGGAAGTGTTTATGCACATATTTTTGGTTTTTCCATCAATGAAAAAGGGGGATATTGTTGCATCTTGATAAGATTGGTTGTCATTGATGTCAAAAGTGTGTTGAAGATTGTATATTCTCCAAAGATGGTTGATGTGCAATGATACCAAATGGTGCAAGTCAACATTGCAGTGTATGTAATTAGTTGGTTGCCTAAGTATGATGTGGAGGTGGGTACACATATTATAATGTGTTTAAAATATGTCTACATTGATATCTTTCTAGTTTGGTGTACCACACTTAGTGAAAAGTTGCAGAAGTTATGTCTAGGGTTTTCACAATATATATCCTAAGGCATATGCACAGTGTTTTTGTTTACATCCTTCCAAAGAGAAAGATTTATTCTTGTGGTTCAAAAGATAATTTGATAGAGATGTGAAGGTGTTATATCCAATATTTCAAATCATTACACCTTATGCAATACAAGTTACAAGTGATAGAGTTCTGGTTTGTGCTTTGGCAATGCAAAGTGGTGATGAAAGCTTGTTGGAATGATCTGTGTTCCTCTGAATGTGATGTTTTTTCCATGTAGTTTTGAGGACATGTTCAATGATGTTCAATGATGTCCAATGAATGCTATATTAGAGATTCAAGAGGTTTGGTTCTTTGCAAGTTCAATTATTCATTGATAGAGTGTTACAATTGATTTTGAATGCCTATCCTTCATTAGAACATATCAAGGTTGCTTGCGCCAATAGATGATTGTACAAATCAATGGTATGAGTTTGTGTGGATATTAAACATGTATCATAGTGTCAAAGGATTGAAGCACATGAAAATATTTCTTGTTTCTAGTATCACATAGTTGTTTCAAGTCATTTTATGAAGTTTTATATTTGCTAAGGCCAACTTGATTATGTTAATGTTGTGTGTCACTAATTTGAGATTGATTGGAGTTCAAGGAGTGCTTGTAGATGTTGTACGAGTCATGAAAAATCATCTAGAAGAGATATAAATAATGTTATATCATTTTTGTATACTGCCAATGAAGATGTAGGTTGACATGTCACAAGTTTCATAGTTCATTGTTTTTGGCTGATTGAATTTGTATTTTGCAAGCATGCAGATGATATATATTAAAGATCAAAGATGTGAAGATTAATATAGAAGTGTGTGAAGATGTCTGAGTGCATGAATAGAGCGTGGAAATATCTTCTATAGACCTAATGAGCATACTTGATGACTATCAGTGGTTGAAGCCATAATATTATTTATATTTTAGTTGTTCTTTCATTCAATTAGGGAGTAGTAGCTTCCTTGGGTTTCATCCCCTAAAAAAAAGTCAAGGAGTAGTTGCTTCCTTGGGTTGTATCCCAAAACCAAATTGTAAGCTATTATTTACTTGTGAGGTTAGATTAGGACAATAACTCCTAGCAATATTTCTCACCGTAGCTTTTCCCCTATGGGGTTTTCCACAAAAGTTTGGTCTCATATGTGTTCTGTTGTGCCCATAACACACTTGCCCCATTCAGACTGGGGACCCCCTCTTTCCCTTTTCTCCTTCACTGGGTCATTTTTCCTTTGTCTCATTTTGCGTGCCCCTATTTTTGAGCCCAAGTTGGTCATTAGCCATAAAATTGTCAAATACATCTTGGCCAAAATTACCTATCCAAGTTTCATCAAGTTTTGGACCCTTGCAAAATTTCCCTTACAGGTTTCCGCCCTTTGGGGGCCGCCTCTACCATTGCTGCCCATGGGTCCGCCTTTGCGGCCTCCCTTGTTGGGTTTCCATCTTGGTTTTTCCACTTTCATGTCACCTTCACCTCACATTCACCCATGATGCGGGTCTCACTCCATTTTTTTCCGCATGACTTTTGACCTAATGTCCTTGCCAGTGTAGGTTTCTGCATGACCACCTACTCGATCCCTGCCATACCTGCATTTAATGACCTCATTAATGATGGGCTCACCTATAAATAAAACCCCTCCAGACTATCACTTTCACCTGATAAATTCGAATTTGGAGAGAGAATAAGAAGCTTTCACATGCAGAGAAGGGTATGAATTTTGAGGCGACTATTTTTCCTTTCCCCGTGCAAATGAGGTATGCACCTGAATGTTAATCCATTGTCATGTTGGCACCATTGAATTTGTTGTAAGTCATTTGATAGGGTTTTAAACTACTAGAAATTTGTGAATTCAAGCTTGAATGATGATAATGAGACCCATATTTGCAAACCCCTAAAGTACCCTCTTGGGGTTCTTAACCAGGAAGCCAGTCCTAAAAATGCCATTTAAAACAGAATGAAATACCTGTAGACCCCATGCTATTTAGTTCCACCCTTGGAATGGTTGTTGAGATCAAAGATAGTCATCATGATGAGTTGAAAACCTTCACAGTTTCCCATGCAGAATGACACCTTGCCGACACTATGACCAACGGCAAGGCCCTCAGGGCTATTCCACTATGCAAACCTCACCTTCTTCTTTAAACTTGAGCAAACAATGTAAACCTTAAGTTAAGAAACCTTCGTGGGTTCGACCTTATGGGATGTCGTCATCACAAGGCTGTTCCTCCATGGTCATTTCCTAATGGCCATGTTCAAACGACTAACTGCTTCGTGGACTTCGCCCTTGTCACTACCCATAAAATGTCGAAACAAAAATGACTAAGATGATGATGCCTCACTGAGCTTGCCACGTGGGAATCTACATGTGAGTCACTTCTACCTTGCTATTGTTCCTTAACGACAAAGCTTTCACAACATTCCACTATGCAAGCCCCGCATGATTTACCACCAAAAATACAACCTTTGAGCCAAAATGATGAAGAATTTATAACAACACCTCTTGTGTGACCGCCCTGAAGAGTCTTTGTTTGTGGGAAGTTGTTAGGCCTTCGATGTTCCTCAACAGTGAAGCCTTTGTGGCTTCCCATTGGGCGTTACCCACATCCTTCTCCTTTGGGAGCATTAACATAGGGTAAATCCATGAAAGTGTTAAGCGAAGGTATCTCCGTGGGTGCTTGTCTGTGGGTCTCCACGAGGTAGAGGGTTGTTTCCTCCAAGACGTTGTTAGATAGTGAATCAAACATGGCTCTCTGCCACACAGAGCTCATGTTAACTACTTTCGAGGGCCTTGCATTTGAGCCTAATTTTTTTTTAAGTCAAATATTGTTGTGATCCCACCCATGTGGGTCTTCATGCCCCTTTCATGCTTCTTAACGACGAAACTTCATTGCTTCCCTGTCTTGCGGACTCCGGACCTACCGACACCGCTGGTATGGCAAATTCCCAAATGGAAAAACTATAAGTTAGGGTTCTTTGGTGGGTTTTCCCATGTGGGCCACCGCTATTGGAATGTCATCCTCTTAAAGCCACTGTATAGTGGCTATGATCCAACAACCCTTCGCCTTGTGACCCGCACACTCCCAAATTCTGCTCTCCATAAATGACCAAGTCTTCAAGTAAACATAAATCCTTACACATGATGAAGGAATTTGATTGGTATTAATGAAGTAAAGAAGGTTTATGGATTCCACGAGGTGGAGATCCACTTGTGGAATGCTAATCACCCAAGGATGCCTCCTAGCGGTAGAACTAGAATGATCTTCCACCTCACATCCCTTGCATCACTGATACCTACTTGGACTTAAAGGCTCACCCAAATGAAGGAAAGTGACTTAACGTGCCTCGATCACCAATTTTACATGTGCCTAATAGTTTCATATTGGACTCACTAGCTGTTTAGTTCTTACAGAAATTTTTCATTGAGTGGCCTCCTACGGAAGTCTGCTTCCCCAGTGTCATCCCTTAAGGGATTTCACCCTGATGGATTTTGCAGGATGGACTCCCGCACTGCTAGACCCGCATATCTACAAATTTCTCAAACAAGCATCAAATGATAAAATATGATGGATGCAATGATCTCTTAAGAGTATATGGATGCAATCAATGATGTTTTTGCATGATTTTACTAACGTTTTCTTCCCAATCTATCATGACACTTACTACACCCTTTTGTGTGCAATATTTATGGAACCCACTAAGGGACCATCAGAGAAGCTAGTGGAGAAGATTGACAAAGGGAAGAAACTAGCTAGAACTCCCAAAGGAAAATAACATAAAGAAAATATGAAGTACCAATTCCACAGGGTTGAATGCACCTATGAAATCACTTCCAATTGGGATAAGGTCATAGACACGGACCTCAGACACGTCAACATTGATGAATTCAAGCAAAAGGTTATGATTAATCCCACAATGAAGGAAGCCTTAAGAATCAAGGAAAGTGGATTGGCCAAGGTAGCAGGCTTTCCTCCTACTCTGGTAGCTCAGGAATTGGTCTTTACTTGTCGGGAGTGCTACCATTCCCAAACCAAAACTTGATAGTTTCCAAAGATGGAAGGGTACCAACAGACTTGTCTACTTAGTCTATTGGGAGAACATTTGACATGCCAAACTTTGATAAGATGGAAGAAGTTGAAAAGGAGTTCGCTCTACAAGTATGGTAGCATGACCCTATTGGATGCAAAAGGATGATAAATAAAACTTGGATATAGGACAAGAGGGGTAACACTAACAAGGTTCCTCAAACACTGTATAGGAGTAATTTTGTAGAGGAATCCAATAACTTGGTCACACTTTTGAGTAGAGTAATGGGCCTCCCCACTTCCTCGTTCTTTGAGGAGTGGATGTTCTACTTTGTGGAGGAGATTCTCCAAGGCAACACCAAGTTCCACTGGGAAAAAATGATAAGTGAGAATCTACATAATTAGTTCATGGTGGTGACAAAAACTTTGTAGTTTTATATGACCTCCTATCTGGTTTATCTCTTGGCCTCAAAATTATCGTACAAAGGATTAGATTGTGTTGGGGTATAGGGAACCCAGAAGGGACAACTTAAGGTATATGATTGCTACCCTAGGCTCTAGTATAGGAATTTTAAGAAGAATTACCAGAGAGTCAATGATGCCTTCGTTGGACACATTATTCGCACCTTGGCAGGAGACTATCACAAAAGAGTGTTGCACAACGCCATGGAAATAATAAAGGGCTTTGGATACTTGTTTATCCAATTTCCAAAATTCACATACATTAGAGCAGAGGGATTCTTAGGAAGACCCTACCAGCTACCCCGTTACTCAAATGATAGAATAGTATTACTGGAGCTTACTCAGCAACTACAGACTACCCACACTCTGTTGAGCAACAAGCATCATGTCGGGGTGCCATATCCCCTCACATTCAGATAGGGAATGTACTCTTGCCCTACTACCCTATGCACAAAATAATCCAAGAAGGAGCTTTTAGAGTATAACTTTGAATTGCACGCATATAGAGGGGGCTTGGATCCCCTTAGAAAATTGAAAAGGCAAGTTGGAAGGAAGTATGCCCACCAACCTCATATTGAAGATTTCTAGGAAAATTGTGATGATGATAGAGAGGTTCAGATGCAACATTATATGAGGATGACTACTGAATTTGTAAAGGACATCAACTTATATCTAGTCCCAGAAAAAATTGTCAAAGACGACAATGTTCTAGATGAGAAATATAATGCCTTGATTAATGTGCCATTACTAGTAATTGATTAGAGTGAATAGGAGGTCATTGACCTAGAAATTGTTACCCGCCCAATCGAGTAAAGGAAAAATTAGTGGATCGATGAGAAAATAACTCAGTTGCATGAGCAAGGTGTGGAGATCATGTATGGGGAGCTCGAGGATGAATTGTATAGTGAAACAAATAGTGGCACCACTGCAAGCTCATTGGGTAAGGCTCCCAAGTCTCTGCCCATCACCAGGTCAAGAAAGAGAAAGGATACAACCGAGTGAAAGCCTAAACACAAGGTATATACAAGGAAATTAGTAGAAGGCTAGCCACCCAAGAAGGAAAAACAAATGGGAACCTTTTTTCTTAAGATGCCCACCATTCAAGAGGAGGGATCTCCACATAAAGATGAGGAAGAAGTTGAGTGACCTAGCTCACCACCACTCACCACCACCCACCACTTCCACTCTCCCATTAGCTGTTGTTGCTACCCCATCTCCTCCCATTCCTCCATCATTGACCATCTCATCTTTACCTGTTGTGGAAATCTTAGTCCACCACACCTCCGCTTTACCAACTACTCCCATGGTGGTGTTGGATTCCTCCTCTTCCACTACTTCCCCACTGTCGTCCTCCTATCTCTTGCCTCCACTGCCAAACCTTTCCACTTTTTCACCTTCTCTGCCAACAACCTCTATGGCACCCCTCTTCTTATCACATGGCTTTTCCGCTTACTTGAAAAATGTGCCATCTGAGCTTTTTGGGGAAATCCTTAATCCCCAAGTTCAAACACTAATATCCTAGATCGTTGCTGCCTTGCCTCTTCCTCCACCTCCTATCGAGCCACCAAAAATGGAGGAAAAAATACAAATTTTTGAGGAGATGGAGAGGCTAAGTGCTAAGTAGCCTAAAGAAGCAACCAAAAATATTGCCGAGGAGCCAAGGGACTCTGATCGGGATGACTACTTTGAGCATCTGGAGGAAGGATTAAAGGTTGATTTGGATGAGGTAGCCTCCAATGAAGAAGGGTAATAGATGCTTGAGGGTGGAGATGCAGACAAGCTTGATGATTACTATGAAGTTGAGACCTCCGATCAAGAGCCTGAGGGGGAACAACACAAGGATCATATGGATGAGAGAGAAAACCTCTAGGAGCATCGCTTTGAGGAAGGGAAAATTGACACAGATGCTGATGTGGAGATAATTGAAAAACCTCTACAAACTAGCCAAAATGAGGGCCTACAACATGAAGTAGTGCCCCAAGAGGGAGAGAAAGACAAAGAGGAAGAGAGTGCAAAAGAGAAGGATGCTGAGCCCAAAAAGGAAATTGAAGAAGATAAGGGGGAAAGATTAGAAGAAGAGGATATTTCCAAGGAAAATGTTGAATGTGTTGATCCTGATAAAGAGGAGGCCGTGATATAGGAAGATGAGCAAGGAAAGGGAGAAGAAAACATCCAAGAGGCTCCCAGACATAGAGAAAATGAGCCTTCGAAGGAACAAGAAGAGGAGGGGAATCATGAATCCACAGAAAATCAAATAAAATTCCCCTCATGGCTAGAGAAAAAATTGAAGAAAAAGGCCCCTATACTTGTAGACCCCAAGGCCCAACTAGATGCAATACTAGCTAGAGTGTAGGTGAAGACCCAAAAAAGAGAAGTCAAAGATCAGATCTCACCTCACCACTAATGCTTCTGGGTCCATGATATTGCAAGTGGCTACTCCCGCTATGGGAAAGGATGCAAATACCATTCAGGGCCAGGATTATCAAATATCTACCATCAACTTGGGCTCGACATCTCATGCCCAAAAGATTGATGAATTCCAAGGGTCCTTCTCCACCATCTTGCAATAAATGAATAAAGATCAATCTATGAAGGATGAGCTGAAGGAATAAGTGGTAGAACTAATTGCCTACATACAACAATGGACCTCATCTAGAGAAGAAGCTCCAACGGAATCACCTGAACCTTCCCTCCTATCTAAGGAAGAGGTGAATAAAATGGAGAAATGAAGAATTGGACCAAGGCTACATCTGATTGGTTCAAGAGAGTAGTTGACACGGGTGATAAGGGCATCAAATGTGCAACAAAGATGCACAATGACTTTTGGGTTTTACAAAAGGAGGTCGAGGAGGTAATGGATACCTGCAAAGAGTTCCCTGAGCTATACAGGATAACATACCTAAAGCTAGAGAGCATCCTCAAACTCTCTTGAGAAACTTGGGAAAAGGAACTGGTAATGCCCAAAGAAGATCATTGGCTACTTGAGGCTTGACAGCTGAATTTTGAATACAAGAAAGAAGTTTTGGAAAGGGTTCTGTAGGAATTAAAGGGAAATTATGAATGGATCGTAAAGCACCGGGTTGAGTGCAATGATTATTTAAAGCTGATGATAGGTTATGAAATGCCTGCCCTGGAGTTAGACTGAGAAGCAATCAAATGAGAATTACACAAGAAGGTGGAGCAAGGGGCCATCAACACATTGTCACTAGAATTCATGGATTATTTTGCAAGAGCCTTCACAGAGTCTAAAAAAATGATCAGAGTTCCACTGAAATGCATAAAGCATCAAGACCAGATGATAGAAGGATTCAAGAGAGTCGCCTTCCAAATCAGCAAATCTGATCTCTCTGAAGAGAATAAGCTACTGGTTGTGATTGGAAAGCTCATGGAGTATGCAACTATACAAAAGGAAGCTAGGAAACCCATTATTGATGATGAGTATTTGCTAAAGTAGCTCGAAACTCTTAAATCAGATACAGGAAAAAATAGACTATAGAACGAAATAGGGAAACGACAAAATGGTCTATTTTTATATTGTAAACTTTTGTCCTCATATGGGGGTAGGTGAAACCCTCAACTAGAATGAATCTAAGCCATTCATTGTAAATGAATCTTTTCCATTCATTCTTATTTTGGAAAAATATAAATAGGGGAATCCTCTCATTTTCAAAGAGAGAGATGAGTTGTTGTGTAAATACATGTTGCTACAAAATTTAAGAAAAGCATTAAGTTAATGGTTTCTTGTGTCTTGATTTTTATGTGTGCATGATTTTGTCTCCAAAATTTCATTTTAGCTTTGTTTATTTCAGTTTAAGTTCATTTTCTATTAGTAGTTCATGTTGGCCTTTAATGGTGGATGCATGCTATAGTGTTTGATGCATTTCCAACTCATAATTTTAGTAGTTTGTTGATGAAAAATTGTTGTGTAAAGTTAGTTTGAGCTCTTTCATTTACAACACTTAACTTCATCTGTGTATGTGTATCCTTTAAATGTTCATGTTGTAGTCTGAAAATCATAAGTCGTAGAAGATTGCACTAGTTTTATGATACTGTGGGTTGTCCTTGGTTAAGAAAAACTTAGTTTGGAAGTCTACCCACTATAGCATCATCCATTGTTACTATTCATATTAGTTGCAGAATTAGGAAAAATTCTTAACCCTTCACTCTTTTGAATTTTCTTTTAAAATCTGAATTGAATATACAATTCCTGCATCACTATAAGCCAAATATGATGACATATGTGAGTTTTAGACTACTGTCTTAACATTGTTGTCACTGTTCATCCACTTCCATAAATCTGAAACTTCATCAAAAACCCAAGAAAACTCCATGCTTTGTGAACCATAAAGGCCCCTTGTGATTACCAACAAATCACAACAAACAATTGAGTTGTTTTTGCGTTGTCGTGTGATAGGTTGTCATTAGGTCCTAACACTTTAGTGAATAATCACATCAATATCAATTGGGTAGTGTCTAATGGCTATATGCAATAGAGGACATCTCAACTCTCTCTTTTAGGCTTCTTAAACACTAACCAATTGAATAAAAATTCTAAGCTAAGGGGCTCTAATCTTGAAAGTAATAAATCATCTATCTAGAAAGTGAGAAAATGACTCAACCCATAAAACATAAAACTAAGAATCTGAAAAGCATTAGCACTAAACTAGAAAGCATGGAAATGATTAATCTAAAGAATGCATAAATTGTTGAAGAAGTAAAGCAAGTAAAGAAACTAGGAAACATTTATCTAATGAAAAATATAACAAGCCAACTGCTAACCACAAAAAAATCAATCAGAATTAACTGAGGAAAGATGCTCCAGACTTTCAGATATTAAGCTCAAAAGCTGCGGACTTAGTTATAACCTGCAGGCTTGACACTAACAACATAACACATATTCATGAAAGTGAAGTGAAAATTCATCTGTTATCTACTAAAATAAAATGCATAATAGAAAATAGTGTACTTATCTATCTATAACCCTTGAGTGTCCTGCTCTTGGGTGTGTCTACTACTACTTCAAATCACATGCACTGGAAATATCTCTAAGTTAATTCATTCCAAAGATGCATCCATATTACATAGTAATTCAAAGAGTGGTGGGAAAAATCATATTCATAAGGTGGTTTTTACTCAAAAGACAATTTTGCAACATAACGATAATCTTATTCTCTATTATTTGTAACAGTTACATATTTATATGAAAAACGACTAACAAAAATCCTATTTTTTAGTCGATCGAGTCTTTCAACAGATTTCCCATAGAAAAAGGGACTTTAAAGCCCATGATATACAATATTAAAGAGGCTCGCATGAGCCATAAAGTTTTTGAAATTGAAAAATAACATAATTATAAAGACTCGGCCAAAACGTGTGCTCTTGGAATTCTGACGCTCGCTTGCTAGTTTTCAAAAGTGTCAAGATCCACATTCATTTCCCTTCTAACTAGAATGGTGATTAGGAGTGAAGTTGACCTACAAAATTCTCGAAGACTAAACCATTAAATCAACATAAGTTAGTTTAATTCGATCAACTTCAAGATATAAAGTTTGTACGCTTATTCATAAAAAGAGAGCACTTATTTTTCCTAAAGGTAATCAATTGGAAAGGTTATTAAGGAAAAAGGGTTTAGATTTACATATTGAGCCTATTATATTGATGAGGTTATTTTTACCTCATCATTTCCTCTCCTTCCTAAGTCTAAGCAGATCCTCCTGCTCTCTGATATGTCACCTTTCCTTCATTCCTCCTGTTCATTTCCTCATACTTAGCATTGAGATCATACACATCATCTGCCTCTATGTCTAATATCTTTGGATCCCTCAAGAATCCCTTATGAAAAGTGACCCTTTGTCTCCACCTGGAAAAAATTTCCTCACTTTGGTCTAGGTTGGTATATACTAAAGGAGGTGGTAAGAGAAGCAGGGGAGGTCTGTACCTCATACCAATCCAGTTGATCTTTAATTCCTCCAGAATTTTGGCCAAAGCTACTGCCCTTTCGTAGGACCATCTAATATTAAGAGGTGAAATTATTTCCCTCTTTTTGAGATGCATAGGAAGAGGAGTATACCTTTCTTCACATGCATTCCATGCTGGTCCTATTAAATGTGGCCCCTTTTCTTGAAAGTAATCATGACACAACCTGAGATTGTTATTGTATTTGACCCGTGCTTCCTTTTTAAGTTTGACACCCATAAATTGTTTCTTGAAAGAGAGAGGCTTCCTATGAGGGTATCTCATCTGTAACCCTACACTCTTTTCCTCCTGAGCATACTCTCTTGATTTTTCTTGCCAGTGAAGTTTATTTTTCATAGTGGATAGGAATGATCTTTATTCTACTTCTCCAATAAAGAAGTTAATAAAGAAATTTGTGTACTTTTCTAAGAGCAAATTGTGAACAAAGAACTCACACAACAATTTTTTTTGTTCAGGGAGTGACTCAACAAATACTTTTACAAATTTCTTTTCATCGGTGTCATGAGGCTAGTTTTGGTGAATTCTTTGCAATTTCCATCTTAAAATCTGCTCATTAAGAAACATGGAGTACAACCTAGATGGTCTTATATAGGCTAATAGAAATTCACCAATTTCATAGGCATCCTGCTTACCCCTTTATGCCTAATGGAAAGATTCTTTTAACATGACTAATTCCCTCTTTAACCTGTTATTTTAAAATTCCACATCCTTCAAGAGGTAAAAATACTCTATCCATTTCATTAACATTGGGGGAATACATACCTAGAACTAGTCTATAACAATAGGTTTAGTTTTTTTCCCCTTTGATTTCATAATTGCTTGAGTGTCACTCTCCTGCAAACTTTGTTCTAGCTCCACAATTTTACTCACAGAGGAATTTAACTCAATTTCCTGTCGATTCTTTTCTTCTTCAAAAACATTGAATAATTGCATAAAATTACTTTTCAAATCTTGAATACACTTATCTCTTTCACACAAAGCATCTTGATGTTGCTTACCCTATTGATTCCATTGTTGGATATGGTGTTGCAACTACTCAATCAACTCATCTTTTTCCTTCATTTGTGCAATCAATTTGGCAATTTCCTAGTCTCTCTTATGTACAATGGCAATTTTTACCTCAATCTCTTCTTCTTGTTGATTAATTTGTGCTTTGTCATCCTATAATCTGACTCTCAATCCTTCAATTTCTATCTTTAGCTTTTCTAATTCCTCATTTCTCTGACTGGATTCTTTGTTCCCTGTGTCCACATAAAAGAATGCATGAGGAATTTCTTCATCAAGATGAGGCACATTTTCCTCTTTGTTGTCCTCAGGAAGGGATGTGTGAGGAACTTCTTCCACTTTTTCAGCAATATTGGGTGCATCTTCTACCTCAGTGATCTCAGGAAGCACTTCTTCTATCTCTTCTGTATTCTCAGTATGGGGCATACTTCCTTCTTTAGTTCCTATGGGTAAGGAAGAGCAAGGATTTTTTCCATCAATATGAGGTATGCCTTCTTCTTCATTAGTATCCACATAGAAGGATGCATGAGGAGTTGCCTGAGGCACTCTTTCCACAAATTCAAGTATACTTCCCAACCTATCAAGGAAAGGAGAGAATCCTCCCACAAGTTCATCTTCATTCTACTTTGAGTGTTGCAATTGTGTTTTCTCCCCTTCCTATTCTTCAGGTGATAGGGTTTCTTTGTCCTCTTCCCTAGGAAGTTCATCCCCTTGCTTTTCTACTTCATCTATTTCCTCATTATGAGGTGGACTATCAATTTCTACCACCTTTATTGGAGTCTTGGCCTTTTTATTTTTTGAAGAACTGGAGTCTTGGCCTTTCAATTTCATTGGCCCCTGAAGATAACCATTTACTCCTCCGTAGAGGAGGAGTTGTTTGAAAAAAAACTTTACTTCGTTTCTTTTTCTTTCGAGGGGGTTCCTCCTCTTCTTCAGAATGCACAATTCCCACCTCCCCTTCCTGTCATGGGGTTTGTAATTCATCTAGAAAGGTTTCTGATACATCACTGTTGGGAGCCGTGGAGGCATATTGGGATTTGGGGGCGCCTAATGCCTTTGAGGAGGGTTCTTCTATAGATTGCTCCTTTTGTTTAGAGGATTCTCCTTCCTCAAGTGCCCTCCCCGACTCTTCATTTTCAAATTTCTGTAGAAAACTTTGCCACTTCTTCTCTGGCTTATTGTGGAAATGGTATTTACATATTAACTGTACCAGACCATGATGTTTAAGGGGCCTTGTCCCAATTTTATACTTTTCTATCATAGAGGTGACTGAATGGTAGAGAAAAGTTGGTAAATTTACCCTAAGAGTAGGGTCCTTAATGCCACGACGTAAATGAGTCAATAGGCGAAAAGGAGGTCCCACTACTGTCATCATTTGTCCCTCACAAGTGAAATATTTAATAATCTAGGCTCAACAAACCTCTAGGGTTCTAGAATAGACATTCTATGAATTCCCTTATTTTTCCCCTTGGTGTTTATGGTCATTACAGGTTGGGGTTCCCCTTCCCTATGGAACAAATCTATTAATTTTTGATAAGGGACGTGGGTATTTTCATTCAAATGAATTCCTTTATTCTCAAGACCGAAAAGACAAGCAATGACATTCATACTTACCTGAAATGGTTTCCCGCACACCACAGTCTTCCCATTTGCAAAATTCTCAACAAATTCCTTCACCAACTACTTTGTGTGCCCTACAAATTGTTTCATGAAGTCCAACCATCCAACCCTTCAAAATAAAGCTGCTATATTGCTTAATGCTAGCAATGTCGCTGCAGAAGTTGGCTCAGAGTTTTTCTTAGCGCCTCCCATTTCCTTTATTTCCTAATGAAACTTTACAGAACTCTAGAATGCTTGCTTCTCTGAATTACAGATGGAAAAAAAAGTTTTGTGTCGATATACTTGATGAGGGAAGAATTAATTACCAACTTTCTTGTCACCTTACTGCATGATGATGACCTTTCATGGGGAATTACAACTACTTCTGTACTCTTATCAATCATGTAAAGGGCACAAGTTTCAAAGTTACAAGGGGAGCAGATCATGCCAATTAATTAACCTTTATTCAAAATAAATACTAACCCTTTTAATAAATAAATTTGCACATACCTTAGGTCTTGTCATTAGATCAAACATCACTTACCTATGTTGACATAATTGGATAGTCATATGGTTGGCGAGGGTGGTGGCGGATAATAATGACATGGATGGGATGGTTGAAGTGATGATAAAAAGGTGTCATAATAATCCTATTTATTATGGAAAGATTTGATGTGATGTGGTAGAATAATCATAAGGGATTAGATCTCGAAGCGACATTAAAGAATGGGCATGCACGAAACTTAGGACAAAAATTAAAAAAACTGGAAAGACAAAATTTACACAAAAATCTAGAGCATTATTGACTAATGCAACCGAAGTAGAGAAGAAGAGAGTTCTGTAATTATCATAGAGGAATGTCATTGAAACATAGTAACCAGATTGAGGATTCTAGAGCATCGCTAATCAGATGTCACTGGATCAATGACCAATATTTCTAGAGCATCGTCGAAAGATGCAGCCAGAGTAGCAACCAAAATTTTCAGAGCATCATTGAAAGATGCAGCCAGAGCAACAACCAAAATTTATGGAGCATCGTTGAAAGGTGCAGCCGAAGCAACAACAACAAAATTCTAGAGCATCACTAAAAATATGCAGCCGGAAGGAACAACATAATTCTGGAGCATCGCTGAAAAGATGCATTCAGAAGGAGCAACAAAATTCTAGAGCATCGCTGAAAAGATGCAGCTGGAAGGAATAGAAAATTTTTGGAGCATCACTGAAAAAGATGTAGCTAGAAGGAACAACAAAATTCTGGAGCATTGCTGAAAATATGCAGCCGGAAGGAAGAAAATTGTAATACTTTGGCCTTAAATTTCCAAAGCACCATTGAGTGATGCATCAGAATGCAAGGTCAAGGTGAGAAGTAGAACCAATGTGATGTGCAGATTTCAAAACATTACAACAACAATTCCAGAGCATCACAACAACTATGTTAACAAGTTTTGGAGCATCACAACAACAACTCCAGAGCATCGCAACAGGTTGCGCTAGAATTGGGTTCACCAAAAGATGAAATCCTGCAAAATATAAACAAAACTTTAGCCAAGTCCAAATGGTAGAGTTGATGAAGAAATCTGAAGAAATGTAATGATGATGGGTTTTTTTTTTAAGAGCTATTTGTTTGACAACTATATTGAACCTGCCACAATAGAGTCAATATAGTGGATTTCTCCCTGCATTTCTACCATTTTCGTAAACTCCTCCTTGTTAACAGGTTTATGGTAGATGCATAATCGGTGCCCATTAACTAGAAGAGTTTGAGTGTCACCATCAATTGGTTTTAACTGGACCAAACCATTAGCAAACACTTTAGAAATCTTGAATGGTCCAAGCCAGTGTGTCTTGAGTTTCCCTTGATGATCCTTGTATCTGGAATCGAACAACAATGCCCAATCCCCGGTATGGAATTCTTTTTCTTTGATATGTTTTTCATGCTAGACCTTACGTTGTTGCTGGGACAATTTAGTTTGATGGACAACGTCCAGATGAAGTTCGTCTAGTTCACTAAGTTGTAAGACTCTCTCAATTTGGGCTCGTTTAAGATCCATGCCTAATTCCATGGCTGTCCTAAGGGTTTGGAGCTCAAATTCAATGGGAAAGAGGGGCTTCTTCCCAAAGACTAACTCATAGGGGCTATAGCCAGTGGTTGACTTCCAAGTCATGTTGTAGGCCCAAACAACTTCTGGTAGTTTCCTAGCCCAATCTTTCCTTCCCAAAGAAACTGTTTTTGTCAAAATATTCTCCAGTTCCCTATTAGTGACCTCAACTTGTCCGTTTTCTTGCAGGTGGTAGGGTGAGGACTTCTTGTGACTTAATTGAAAGTGATATGTGAATGCCAATAAGACTTTAGACATAAACTGGGGGCCTTGGTCTGTAACAATTGTTCTTGGAGCTCTGAATTTGAGAAAGATTTTGTTATAAAGAAAGTCAGCTACCTGCTCTTCCCTAGCAATGTGTAGTGCTTGCACTTCCGCCCATTTAGTCATGTAGTTGGTACATACTAGAATATAATCTTTTCCTTGCGAAGGAGGGTCTATAGGGCCGATAAAATCCAATCCCCATTTTTAAAATGGTTCAATGACTACTTGAGGCTACAGGGGAATTTCATTGGATGTGGTCAGTCTTCCTACTCTTCAACATTCATCACACCTGTGAACGTACTTCTTGATGTCCTTATGCATTGAAGGCCAATAGTATCCTCCCAAAATCTTGTGAGTTGTCCTTTTAGTAGAATAATGTCCTCCAGAAGGGTCATCATGACAGGCCCTAAGGATACTATAGGTCTCGTCTTCCCTAACACATCATCGCAAAACCATATCAGGTCCACATCGAAACAAGATTCCATTAATCCATTTAAAAGGTACACTCTTCCTTATGAGGTGTTTCTTTTGTTTTGACGAAAAGTGAGGTGGTACGTCTATGGTGGCTAAGTAATTCACAATATTGGAAAACCAAGGAGTTTTAGTGGAGATGGTGAACATATTTTCATCTGGGAATTCATCCTGAACCAGAGTACAATCACCATCATGTTTAATTTGGGATAAGAAGTCTGTGACTACGTTAGACTTCCTTGGTTTTTCAACAATTGTCACATTGAACTCCTGGAGAAGAAGTGACCACCTGATTATCCTTGCATTTACCACTAGTTTATTCATGAGATACTTGATGGTTGCATGGTCTGTGTGCACTGTAACTTTGTATCCTATGACATAATGTCTAAATTTCTTGATGGCATGCACTACAACCAATAATTCTTTCTCTATTATGGTATAATTCTTCTTTATTGGCGTCAAATTTTTGCTAATAAAATATATAACATATTTCCCTCCATTCTCATCTTCTTGTCCTAGAACCACTCCAATGGTGTCATCAGATGCATCAACATAAATGTGAAATGGTAGATTCCAATTAGGTCCTCGAAGGATAGGGGAAGAGATGAGTTTCTCCTTGATAATTTCAATGAGGACTAACACTCAGGCGTCCAAATTAAGTCAACATTTTTCTGAAGGAGAGAAAACATTGGGGCTGCAATTTTAATAAAGTTTTCTATGAATCTTCAATAGTATCCAACATTCCCTAAGAAAATCCTGACATCAGTCTGAGTTTTCAGGGTCACAAGTTGTTGTATGACTTTGATTTTCTTGGGATCAACCTTAATCCCTTCGGTTGAGATATGATGTCCTAGCACTATTCCTTGTTCCACCATGATTAAGCATTTCTCATGACTGAGGGACAATCGATGATCCTCACATCATTTTAACACTTTGTCTAAGTTTGTGAGGGTTTCATCGAAAGTTGAACCATATACAGTGAAATCATCCATATAGACTTCCACGCACTCATTTACCAGCTCAGGAAATATAGCCAGGATGGCCCTCTGAAACTTGGCAGGAGTATTATATAGCCGAAAGGGAAGAACCCTATATGAAAATGTCCCCCAAGGGTAGGTAAAGGTCATCTCATCCCGGTCTTCCGTAGCTACCTGTATTTGGTTGTATCCACTAAATCCATCCAAGAATGGAAAATATTTTCTCCCAGCCAAGTTATCCAACACTTGGTCCATGAATGGCAGGGGAAAATAATCTCTATGTGTTGCTTTATTAATCTCCCTATAGTCTACACACACTCTCCACTTCCCATTCTTCTTTGGAACTACAACCAAGGGTGACACCCACTTGTTGATAGAAATTGGGTAGATGAATCCTACCTGCAAGAGTTTCTCAATCTTAGTTTTAAGAATTTCTTTGAGGGTAGGATTGAGTCTCTATTGTGGTTGGTGAACAGGTCAAACATCCTCAGTATAGATATGGTGTGTACATACACTAGGGTGTATTCCTCTAATATCTTTATAGTCCCAGGCGAATGCCTTTGATCTACTCACCAAAGTTTCAAAAAGTCTTTGTTCTTCTGTCTCAGTAAACCAACTATTGATGTTCAAAGTCTTTCTTGGCAGCAACATAATAGTTTTAGCTCTAGGATAATTGGATGTGATAGTGTGAATGGGCCTTGTCAGTGTGTTAAGTGGACAACTATGCGGTACAGTTTTATGAAGTCGAGCAACATATGCAAAGAAATGGAAAGTTTTTATAACTAAGTTCATCAAAGGGAAAGGTAATCCAATAAACTTAGCATCATCAAATTCTGCTTGATCTATGTTGATTGGGTGTCCTAGGATTTCTTCTACATTTGAAATCTCCTCACTGCTGGAGTCTACTGCAAGACTTCCCACGTCATTCTCTAATTCATCCTCTACCTCTTCATTATGTTGTTTGATGACTACCATGACTAGTGAAGCCAAATTTTCTTGTTGAGTAGGACTTTCTGGTTCATCAACCCATACTTTGCTATGTTTGACAGGCTTGGTAGGAGGATACAAAAACAACTATTTGCTATTAGATCCATGGGAGATGGTCATTCCTCCCTCCCTGCAGTTGATTTTGGCTGCAACCGTAGCCAACCATGGTCATCCCAGAATTATTGGATAACTATTTGTGGGTGTAAGGGATTCAATTATCTGGAAATCCACTGAATATTCCCATCCATCCACCTTGACAAGAATGTTTTCAATGATGCCTTTGAGAATAGCTATGGATTGATTTTCCATTTGTAGGACTGTAGTTGTGGGGCGTAGATCAGTAAGTCCTGATTTTTCCATCACATCAATAGTTATTATGTTAATGGCTGCTCCAAGGTCCACTAAAGTGTTGGGTATTGCTACCTCATTAACTATTACTGTGATGAGTGAACTCCCTGGGTCATCATATTTCAAAGTAGTGACTGTTCTAGCTAACAAATCAGCTAGGTACCCATTGATATGAACAGTGTTGATTCATTTTGGATTCCTCCCTAGGGTTTTGATGCACAACTATTTAATCAATTGGTTTAACTCAAGGATCTCTTTAATCGCTTGTAACAAGGGAACTTCAATCTGCAGTCAATTTCCTGTATCAATGTAGTTTTCGTGGGTGAAGTTGTTCTGGAGCATCTTTCATAGGAATTGTTTTCAAATGCTCCAGAAAAGGTGCTTGGATTTTGTCTTTAGGCATGAGATTCTTCAAAAATTCAATTGGAGAATGACCCTCCTCCTCCTCCTAAGGTAGGTCGACAACTCCTACTAAAGATGGTAGGTTGGGTTCATGTTGCATAGTGTCTGGTATTTTTTCTATGGGCGTGGGTGTTATTGTAGTTTTCTCATTAGTCTTCTTGACAAGTTCATCTATGATTTCTTTGATAGTCAGCTGCAAAAGTGTTTTACCAGACCTTAGTTCTAGGTTTCCATAGTGTATTGTGTTAAGTCCAGTGACATTGTCTTGTTCGACGGAGTACATCAGAGTATTTGGACGATTGTTCTTTGGATTGGGGATTGGTTACATCAAAAGTGGTGGTTGGTTAACTTGTTCAGTTTGTTGAGTGTTCTGGGGAGGTGGTAAGAGAGTCTGTTGAGTAGGAATCCTCTTGGGACTAGAATAAAACTGATGCTGGGGTTGATTCCATTGAGGAATGGGATTTTGAGGGTACCACTACTGTTGAGACTGGTTGGGCCACTGAGGGTTACCCCAAGATTGGTTTTTCCAGTTCGGTGGTCCCCAAGAATAGGTTCCCTAGTTAGAGGGTATTGGCGGTGGTGCCTGAGGCTAGGGTGCTACCCATTGATTATTTCCAATTTGGTTAGGGCTACCAGTTAGGATTGGAATTCTGGCCATAGGAAAAATTACCTCTAGTTCTTTGGTTAACAACATTCACCTCTTCCTCAACTAGAGTTCTTTTCTTGGAATTTTTGATGGAATTCAATAGTTCACATTGATCGGTGGGGTGGTTCTTGTCACACACTTGGAAAATGTCAATCTTTTCAACTTTTTCCAAGGGACACTCTCTTAGCAAATGTTTGTTTTGACACCTAGGGAAATAAATAGACAAGGTCTCAAGATTTATGGTTTTAGCCTGTATGCCATCTCAGGTGGTGTTTAGTTGAACAAGAATGTCAGTCTTGAAGTTGGCCAGTTCCTCATGAAGTTTATTTATGTCATTAGAACCACGCAAGGAGGTGGAATTCCTGATACCTGAGCTGCGAGTGCGGGAGAAGTTCCGACATAATTCCATGATTTCTTCCAGTATCAGTTGGGACACGTCTCCTTTTCCCATTAAGTCTAAACTCCTTTGAGTTTCATCATCGAGACCTTTGAGGAATAAGGTCTTTAAAATATCGAGACTTATGAATTCTCCGCCGTAGCGTTTGGACAAGAAGATAAACCTATCTAGGTAATCCTCTATACTTTCATCCTCATTTTTCCTTATTTTGAACAATTCTTCTTTCCTATCACTCACCCTGTAGTAACTTTGGTATTTCTCCAAAAAGATAGTCTCCATTTCATCCTAGGAGGTTATCAATTGAGAAGCTAACCCCATAAACCAACACATAGCTGAGTCTTTCAGAGTTGAATGGAAAAGCTTTAGTTTTTGACTATCATTCTTGTAGTCATATGTTTGACACAAGACTTTGAAGTCAAATAGGATCTGGTTAGGGTCCTCAGTAGGTAAACCCCGAAAGGTTGGCAAGAAGGCTAGTGAGATATTTTTCATGGTCGTGTCGTCATTTGCATCGATAGCAACAGGATAAGTGAATGTGTGTGGTGGAGGGTTATCATTGTTGTTATTATTAGCAACATTTCTATGGTCACCCATGGTGTTGAATGGAATGTGATCCTCTTCCAAAATTTTCTCAATGGTACGAGGTTCAAGAGTTTGTGAAAGAATATATTCCTCGATCACTATTTTTTCCCTTCCCGGAGTATATGGGAAGGTCTTAGGTTGACCTTGTTTAGTCAATTCCTCAATAAGTTCTTGGTATGAGTTTCCTTCCTCCCTACTTGTTGTTGACACGTCAATTGGGGGGTTTTTGGTATGAATATTCTGTGGGGGCCTCATTTCTTGACCATGCAAAAAAGAAGCTGAAGAACTATTCCTATCCCTAAAAGAGGTATTCAAGATATCTCCTACTAACACTAGAAAAAGGGGTCCCCGACAATGGCGCCAAAAAGTGACAGGCTGTCATTAGGTCCTAACACTTTAGTGAATAATCACATCAATATCGACTGGGTAGTGTCCAACGGCTATATGCAATAGAGGACATCTCAACACTCTCTTTCAGGCTTCTTAAACACTAACCAATTGAATAAAAATTCTAAGCTAAGGGGCCTCTAATCTTGAAAGCAATAAATCATCTATCTAGAAAGCGAGAAAATGAATCAACCTAGAAAACATAAAACTAAGAATCTAAAAAGCATTACCACTAAACTAGAAAGCATGGAAATGATTAATCTAAAGAATGCCTAAACTCTGAAGAAGTAAAGAATGCAAAGAAACTAGGAAACATTTATCTAATGCAAAAGATAACAAGCCAACTACTAACCGAAAAATAATCAATCAGAATTAACTAAGGAAAGATGCTCCAGACTTTCAGATATTAAGCTCAAAAGCTACAAAATTATTTATAAACTACAGGCTTGGCACTAACAACATAATATATATTCATGAAAGTGAAATGCAAATTCAACTATTATCTACTAAAAGAAAATGTAGAATAGAAAATAGTGTACTTATCTATCTATAACCCTCGAGTGGCCAGCTCTCAGGCGTGTCTACTACTACTTCAGATCACATGCACTGGAAAGATCTCTAAGTTACTTCATTCCAAAGATGCATCCATATTACATAGTAATTCAAAGAGTGGTGGGAAAACTCATATTCATAAGGTGGTTTTTACTCAAAAGACAATTTTTTAGCATAACGATAATATTCTTCTCTATTATTTGTAACAGTTACATATTTATATGAAAAACGACTAACAAAAATCCTATTTTTTAGTCGATCAAGTCTTTCAACAGATTTCCCATAGTAAAAGGGACTTTAAAGCCCATGATATACAATATTAAAGAGGCTTGCATGAGCCATAAAATTTTTGAAACTGAAAAATAACAAAATTATAAAGACTTGGCCAAAACGTTTGCTCCTAGAATTCCGGAACCCGCTGGCTAGTTTTCAAAAGTGTTAAGATCTGCATTCATTTCCCTTCTGACTAGAATGGTGATTGGGAGTGAAGTTGACCTGTGAAATGGTCAAAGACTAAACCATTAAATCAACATAAGTTAGTTTAATTTGATCAACTTCAAGAAATAAAGTTTGTACACTTATTCGTAGAAAGAGAGCACTTATTTTTTCTAAAGGTAATCAATTGGAAAGGTTATTAAGGAAAAGGGGTTTAGATTTACATATTGAGCCCATTACATTGATGAGGTTATTTTTACCTCATCATCATGACCTAACACCCGTGAGACCTTTATCTCAGAATACAGCATCCCTATCTATCCATATAGGCACTCACCGGATGGACTACGGGGTGGCACTCACCAGACAGCCGGTTTGGTCCTCTCCATACAGCAGATGGGATAGGGCGACCGCCTTCGTTTCCTCTAGAGTTATTTTGGCCCTTCGACTATTCGCCACTCAAACTCGACTGTTCTAACAACTGGTATACAGACTAAAGATTGGTATTCGCACTTACTAATGCCCCTCTATTCTCTAGATAGGGGTGTGAGGTAGTTGCTCCTCAGATTGGTAGTCCTCCCCTATCTATCTATTCAAAGTGTGAATCGAGGTTCCTACTAGAACTATATACGTAACATGATTGATCGAAGATCTATCCAACCACTTCCCAATCTAGGGCTAGAGCACCACTTCCCAAGGGTTGGGTGGGGCTCGATAGTTCTGGATATGGGGCCACTTCCCAATCTCACCAGACGGAATAGATGTCCACAGCATAGCATACAGAATCCAGCATACCAGTCAAACCTATAATCCCCACCCAACCCAATAAAGCAGATCAGATTGGGAGATAGATCAGAATAAAGCAGCCCCTCGATCTCGCCCCTCTCTATCTATGGGGGTCCGACCGGCGCTTGGGATCTTGTCATGACGCTAACCCCGGGGAGAATATTAGATCAGATTGGGAGACAGAATACAGCATGGCATACCAGATTGGGCACTCTCCCCATCTGGCTCCCTCCCGAAGACAAGCACTTCTGCCCTATATACCTATCTGGCATTCCCGACCGAAGCGAAGACTATTCGCCACTCAAACTCGACTACAGATGGAGAAAAGAAATCTACCACCCAGATCTCTCTATAGGCTCGTGACAGATGGAGAAGAGACCGATGGCACTGAGACACTTGATCGACACCCTATCTTGCCAATAGAGAGATGGCACTCGACCCATCGACTACACTATATCTAGGTTGGCACTCGACCGATGGCACTGCCTATATATCCATATGGCTTGATCGACACCCTATCTCACTCACCATACCCTACGAAAGAATGAATGAAAGTCCCTGTTCTGCTCTGTTCCTTCGCTTTAGATTCCTACGATCTGATTCCTATAGTAGGAGTTGCCCTCCTTCCCCCCGCCACCCCCCTCTATAGTTGAGTATAGGGTGTTCGTTCACTGCAGCTTGACCAATATCTCCTATACAATAGCATGCATGCCCCAGCAGAGATCATTTTTATCTGGTAGGGAAAACTATAGATAGTAGGGCCCCTACTATTCTATGGGCCGGGTGGGGGGGGGGAATTAATATCTATCTACGGATTAAAAACTATGATTCCAACCAGAAGCAAACAAACAAGTCGATCTCTCAACCCAATAATATGAAAAGAGGGCCGATCAAATGCTAGTGGATCTGCTCCTATTGGCTTTGCATATAGAACAGGAATAGGCTCAGGGAATGGGTCTTAAACCGTACGACCTGTCACGCTATAACCTATACTGATCCACCATAGTTGGTCCTTGGATCGTTCTCCAGTTTGTTTCGTACGAGCAGCATCAAAGCCATAAGCAGATATGGATCCAGGTGCAGTTGATCCTATTAGCGATTTAGTTGACTAAGTTCAAGCAACAGTTACTTTCCCGAACGAACAGAGATAGGGAAAGGGCTAACCTCTCGATGCAGATCATCCAGGGGTTTATGAAGAGCGAGATACAGATGTAGATACAGATCTGGTTGGTTGAAGTTCCAATGCCAATTCGAGAGTAAGCCCCAGGTTAAGTCGATCCACCCGTAGCAATAGATCCAGATGGAAATCCTCCATGTCTAAATGTATATCCCGGGGTTAAAGAACTAGCTTCCCTACTGATAAATCACTGCCATTAGCATAGATCTATAGATGGCTACTCAGGGGACTAACCTTTTGTGCATAGCGATCCCCCTACAATTCTATGGGGGCCACTCGTCGAATGGAACCTTACTTTTTGTTCATATTGCCCCAAGACTAGAAGCGATCTATCCACTTGTTCAGCGGGTGTAAGATGCGAATCAATAGGGTTATGTATATAGAGAGGACCTTGCCCGGCGGGGCGTTTTGTTTTCTGGGTTCGGTCATTTACCTAGCGCTACCTACGAGGCTTCGCTTCGATCGGACAAATTCTTAGATAGTCTATATCTCCGGGGCTCAACTCAGCAGCCCTCGATTCTGTCATGTTTTCTGGGTGGACGAATAACTCAACCCTAAAGAAAGGCGGGCACGGCGATGCGGACCCTAACCCAAGCAATCCATGGGTTCTAAACGGTATCGCAATCCATAGGTCACCTTTCTCTGTCCTCCCAATAGCTTTGCAAGCACCAGTATGTATTTTCTATAGAGAAGATCTTCTCGCAGCAGTATCCATTGAAGCTATTAAATAAAGCAGTTAAAGATGCAGTTAAAGCTCCAAGAGCAGTTCCAGGACCCCCTACTATTCTATGGAGAGACCCAGATCCAAATTAGCCTGTAGCTTTTCATGCAGTTTTGGTTCTTGTAGTTGTTCCAGATGTTCCAGATGCTCCGGATGCAGTGCCTGATGAGCGTGATCCAGCTCCAGATGATCCAGGTGAAGATCCAGATCGAGATCGAAACCCAAGAGCAGGAGCAAGTCCAAGACCAGCAGCATAAGCAGAGACAGCAGCACGAGCTGTTCCATACCCAACAGGAAACGCAGTTTATCCATCAGCACTATCCGCTTATCCACTACCCCTTTGTCTAGCATCCCTTCCCACTCGAGAAACACTACCACTTCGTCTAGCCTTCCAAATAAAGATGGTAAGCGAGACCAATACTATGCTGTTCCAGATCGAGATCTATATAGAGATCCATACCCCCCTACAATTCTATGGGGCAGCATCAGCAGCACTATCCGCTTATCCAAATTACCCATCAGTAGCATACCTTACAGATCCAGGTCCAATCGATGATCTAGTTGAATATCTATACCCTGGTGACCCAGCACTAGTCCTAGAGGCATAGGCATTACTAGTCAAAGCTTCCCTTCGCGCGGCTTTATATCCATATATAGCAGATCCATACCCGCTCTCCTCAGCCTCCCACCCACCCCGGCAGAGACAGAAGCTACGGGAGAAGCAAAGGCGGAGGCATCTAAGCCCACGGCACCCCGTCCATTTAGAGAGTCCGTAACACCCCTTCCTGTTCCAAGAGCAAAGGCAAGAGTATAGACTAGATAGGCATAGATACCTAGAGCTTCGGTAGCATACCTAGTAGCATACCTTCCAGATCGAGACTCAGATCCCCTACGGGGGGGGTGGGAGGCTATAGAGTTGCCCAGCGTACCCTGTTTCTTCTGTCGGTTCAGCAGTTGACTGAGTCACATATACTGATGCTTGTGATCGGGATTATTACTTTAGAGATCAAGACCCATACCTTCGTGAGCAAGATCTAGATCCATCTCGAGAGCTCGAAGCAGAGCCCGTTGAAGCACACGTTTATCCGGGACCAGTAGCTTCAGTCAAAGATCCATACCCCACAGGAGTAGTGACAGTATAAGATCTAGTCCGTCCAGATGCATCCGTAGAAGCACCCATAGTTGACCTAGTAGAAGTAGATCCGGTTGACCCAGTTCCTTATCCAGTTCCTTATGATCGAGACCCGGATGCATCCCTTCTTCCGTCTCTAGGTGCATCCCTTCCAATTCCAGAAGCATTCTAAGAAGCAGATGATTCAGTCATTTATCCAGCCGTTGATAGAGCAGATCCATACCTTCCAGATAGAGATCCATCCCTTCCAGTTCCGGATGCGGATGCCTATCCAGTTCCATATTCATAGCCAGAAGCATCCGTAGCAGATCCTATGGTTGACCCATAAGCATATATAGATGCATAGCCCGATCCAACACCAGTAGCTTCGAGAGTATCCCTTCCATACCCATATCCATACCCATAGCTAGCAGCCCTTTCTATAGATCCTACAGTAGCAGGACCAGGTCCAGGTGGTTAAGAAGCATACGTTGATCCTGTTGACCGTAAAGATCCAGATCAATACTCAGACCCCGCAGCTTCCCTTCGCTCTGTTCCATACCCATAACCACCAAGAGCCTACCTATAATGCAGGGTAGTGGTGGGTGGGGGGCAATAGGATTAGGGGGGCCGCTGTGGGAGGTAATAGTGGGTTAGGGTTCGGCCTTCGGCCTTCAAGCATAATCTCTCGTAATACGCTGTTGGAGCTATGACTGTAATGGCTCTTCGAGTTCGAGCTCTTTGTTCTGGATGTGGCTGGTTGGAGGAGGGAAGTAGGTGGTAGCTCTTCGAGCTATTGGGATGTTGGTAGCTCTTCGAGCTCTTTCCTATGGATGTAGCTGGTTGGAGGAGTTGCTGCTCTGCGAGGTTCCCCGCTGTTGGAGTATAGGTGAGCTCGTTCCTCGCTCTCTCTGATGGGTTAGCCCTTTAGCCCACCCACCCAACGTAGGAAAGAAAGGGCTCAGATTGTTGGGGCCTCGCTGTGTAGGTTGAGCTGGTTGGAGTCGTTCCTCCTCTTGGAGCTGCTATTATAGGTAATAGGCTCTGAGAGCTGCTATTATACGTAGTACGCTCTTCGAGCTATTGGCCACTTCCGACTGAGTTAGCCGGCACTATATCCACCCACCCAACTTAGGCATCTACCTCACCTAGAATTCCCAACCCCACCGACCCGCCCTTCGGGACCGACCCAGCCCTTCGGGACTGACCCATTCGCAACTATAATGGCGGGTCAGTCCCAACCCCACCATCCCATTCGCCTTGGGCTGGGTCGGTCCAACCCCACCATCCCATTCGAAATAGAATGGGGGGGCTGGGTGGGAAACTAAACTATAGTTCCGCCTAAGATGTTACGTAGATAATTAGTCGTCATAGTAGGGGCCATATTATATACGACGTAACATGGGTGGGAGGATAGCCGTGGAGTAACATGGGTGGGAGGGAATTATAGGGCTATAGATAGTAGGGGTGGGCCCCTACTATTCTATGGAGGAGGATATAGAAGTAGAATTCTGCTACAGGGTGGGTGGGAAACTATAGTTCCGGTGGGAAACTATAGTTCGTTAGGCAGATTCCCTCCCACCCGTTCCGGTGGGAAACTATAGCGTAGGCTTCGTTGGGGCCGGGAGGTCTATTAGTTGTTGGGGCGGGTTGTGGGGCCCCCCCACCCTAGGGTGGGAGGGGATTAGCCGGGTGGGGGGCCCCCTGCTCAAATAGCCTATATATATTGCCTCCCACCTAACCTCAACTATTTAAAGAAAGCCTCCCGGGGCCTATAGCCCAATTCAAGTTCCCCCCCATGCCCCAACGAGCGGAAGAGAATGGATGCTTTGTCAGATCGATCGGTCCATGGCTCTTCGCTGCCTCAAGGTCTCGATTAACGGGCGGACTTCTCCCTTTGCCCCCGGAAGATGTCGGTTAGCTGTCTGTTGGTTCGGCTCCGACCGAGTCCCCGCAAATATTGAGAAGGCCCCTTAGAATAGTAGGGCATTCTTCCGTTCCCAGTTCTCAGGGGCTTGGAGACATATCCGGCACAGTTGGTAGCTCGAAGCTTAGAGATGGAGAAAGGAGAACGAACCGGGGAAGATAAGTCATGGAATTGCCGATTATCCCTCTCCACCGGAAAAAAAATCGGTACTGGTCTCCGGATATCTGGAGCGCCTCGAAAGCTGGAGCTGATGATCCTAAGATGGCTGTTCCGGTTTCTTGCGATGCAATTCGTGCTTTCGCACCCTCTGGGCGGATGGTTTCCAAGTGTTAGCTCGGTTCCTCAATGATAGGAAAGGGCCTTCCGCATCTTGATGAAAGCCCCAACGGGATTTCGCTTTGCCGGTTTTGACTAGGGCGAGGCCCCAACTTCTCATGACAAATCCATATCCATATAGGTGGGAAATCTAGGAATGGGAAATCACTTAGTCGAGGCGAGTGATGGGCTCATTCAAATTCTATTGGATATAGCTGCAAAAGTTCATCAACCGCCCCACCATCCTAGGCGCCCAGATTTGTGTGACAAAAAGCATTTCATATAGCGACAGAATGACGCAACCCTTTATGACTAAGCAAACCGACTGAAGAGCATGACTTTGAACGCCAGACATATGTGCAAAAGTGAGCATTTGATCGGCCCTCTTTTCATATTATTGGGTTGAGAGATCGACTTGTTTGTTTGCTTCTGGTTGGAATCATAGTTTTTAATCCGTAGATAGATATTAATTCCCCCCCCCCACCCGGCCCATAGAATAGTAGGGGCCCTCCCACCAACTAATACACCACCTATACAACTAATCTAGGGGTGGTTTTCTAGAACTTGGTTGTAGATTTTCACCTTTCAAGAGAGGCGTCACACTTGTTTGTTTTCTGTGTTAAGAAGTGCAAAAACACCCATCAACATGTTGTTGTGTGAATTTTCATCTTCTTTCATTTTTTTATTAAGTAGGTGAATGCTTAATTGGTTTAACTCAACATCAATAGTTAATTGGGATTGAATTTTAAAGCATACTAATTCATGCCCCCTCTCAGTATTTTGATGTGTTTAATAGATGGAAAAGTGTAAAATAGTATATGTACTTCAACCTTTATTCTTTGATCATTTTTGGATTAGCAAGAATCTTATTCAACGACACATGTAACTGTTTTATATTGTAATAGAATATGTCTTTCCCCATGTGGGTAGTTGTAACTTATTTTGTTTGATTTTTGAAGGAAAATATTATCAAATGAAAATGTAACATCTGTCCATGGTCTGAAGCTTGTTCACTCCCTTTTTTTAATAAAAGGGTGTAGGAGTTTATGGTGAACTCCTCAAACACTCCTGAATCACCTACAAGACAAAATAACTTCCACAAGAGAGAAATGGTAGAATATCATGCTATCATTAAGATGCAAGAATTTCAAACTAAATACGGAAAAGTACATATGAATCCTTGCTTATATAGGCAAGGTAGTGAATAGGATTACACAAGATTATGACAAGTTTCTTAATCCTATCGCATGTGACAACTAACTAACTACCTAAGAAATGATGCACATATAAGATAAGACCTAGAAAATACAGCTCATCCTTCTAGAAGGAATCTTATATCCTAAGCAAACATGTGAACCTATCACCTAGTAAATGATACCTAGAAATATAATTAAATTCCTAAGTAAACTTATGTAAGTGTAATTAAACAATTAATTACACAAGCACAGGGAATTCAGGGCCATTTTTATAGGGATCTTGGAAATTTTGTAATTTGTACATGTCCAATCTAAGTCTTTATAGAAAAGGATATTGATGCAACTGTAAATGTTGTATAATAGTAGTAGTTCCATACATGAATATACAATGGAAAATTTGTGGCAATTTATATACTAAAATGTATATCTCTTTTCATTTATGAATACAAAGTGATCAAAGATCTTTTCTATTCATCTTTACAATTTTTTTGTGATAGAATGTTTCTTTATGACTTCTATTCAAAGAATAGATTAATTTGTTGTATAAGGAAGATTGAATGATTTGAGTTTATATAGGGATTTGTAAGAGGAATTGGTTATAAATCTAAAGGGTAGCGGTGTAATGGATTGTTACTAAGCTTTCATGGAAATAGGTTAATTGTTGTTGTATGAGTTTTAATTGCATCTTCCTTGACTCCATTGCCTGGATCTAATTTCATATGAGTGTCTCTAATTATAGTTCCTTGGTCACCAATCTCAAAATCAAATTTCCATTAGAGTTTTAAGTTATATAATCTTATTTACATGTTCTGTAGTAAAAAATACATAAAGAACTCCAAGAATTTAGCCATTTCAAAGTATTCATGTGTAATTCTTTATCTATAAGAGAGAAAATATTTGTTTTTAATAACATCTGACACAAATTGTATGAAGTCTTAGAGGATATTCCATAGGACCACCCTCCTAGGTTTTGCAGAGCCTGAAGTGTAGAGGAGAAAATTATCAAAATCCTTCTCTTGTTTGTTGGCCAACCCCTAGAACAATTGATCATAAATAATTGGCTATTCATTCATGTTTCTTTAGGATTCAGTTGGAGGTTATAACACAAAAACAAAAAAAACATGTACCCTTTGCATTGATTTTGGTTCCCCACTTGCAAACTTCTCATTTTGTCTCATTATTTTCAATTCCTAGTCAAATGAGGCATTAGAAGGTGGTGTTTGGTTGTTTTGATTGTGTAAATATTGTAGTATGTTAGATTGTTGAGATTGAAATGATTTTTTTGATGATTTAGATTTGAATGATTTTACAATTTGTTATGTTTGGTTGAATTGTATTGATTGACTTGTGGGTTTTTTATTAGGTTTTTGAATATTTACATTAGATTGATTTTGTTAAAGATTCTAATTATTAGGATTAAATTGGTATAATTGATTGGGTTGCATGGAAATGTGAGTGATGAGTTTCTTCTTTATCATGTTTTTGTGGATCATGTTGTGATTTTTTTTAATATTTAGGCTAAGAACTTTTAGATTAGCATTGGTTGGGTTGATACAAATTTGGTCAACATCAACGTTGGGGGATTTTGGTTGGGTGGTTCTTTTCTGATGATGTTATCAACTTAATTAAATAAATATATTTTATTTAATTCATTTGGCAATGAGAATAATATTTTTTGGATATGAATATGATTAAAATTGACATTAGACATAGGATTGGAGGGGGTGGTGAATATGTAAATTTTAGGTGTTTACACTTTATGAACACATATTTTAAAAGAAGTAATTGAAGTGTGTTAAAATTTAAATGACAAGATAATATTGAAATATGATTTCTAGACCCATCTAGTTCTAATTCCAATTATATGAAAACATTTGCTTAATCTTTAAAGAGGCTTTATGTGTACTTGATAAATTTTATCTAAATAATATAGGTAAATTTTAGGTGTTTGCACTTTATGAACAAATATTTTTTTTAAAAAAAATTGAAATTTGTTAAAATTTAAATGATAAAATAATAATGAAATATGCTTTCTAGACCCATCTAATTCTAATTCCAATAATATAAGAAACTTTGCTTAATCTGTAAAGAGTGTTTATGTTTACTTGGTATATTCTATCTAAATAATAGAAGTAAATTTTAGGTATTTACACTTAATGAAAAAAATTAAAAGAAGTGATTGAAACATGAAAAAATTTAAATGATAAAATAATATAGAAATATATTTTCTAGACCCATCTAGTTCTAAGTCCAATAATATTAGAACCTTTGCTTAATCTTTAAAGAGGTTTTATGTGTACTTAATATGTTCTATCCAAGTAATATATCAATCAACTCACCATTTTTAAGATATTATATTTTTTAGACATATTTCACTTTATAAAGTGTCCAATAAAATTATCAGCACACAATTATTAAAGAGGTTTTATATGTGATTGATATATGCACTCTAAATAAATTATCTATCAAACTACCTTTTTTTAAAATTAGTTAACTTAATGAACAAAGATTTTAAAAGAAGTGATTGAAACATTTTAAAATTTAAATGATAAAATAATATTGAAATATACTTTCTAGACCCATCTAGTTCTAATTCCAATAGTATTAGAACTTTTACTTAATATTTAAAGAGGTTTTATGTGTGCTTTATATGTGTTATCCAAGTAATATATCAATCAACTCACCATTTTAAAGATATTTATTATATTCTTTAAACACCATCATTCACTTTATAAAATGTCCAATAAAATTATCAAAGCATAATGTTTAAAGAGGTTTTATATATGATTGATATATTTTTAGACACCATCTTTCACTTTATAAAGCATCCAATAAAATTATCAAAGCATAATTATTAAAGAGGTTTTATATGTGATTGATATATGCATTCCAAATAAATTATCCATCAAACTCACCTTTTAAAAAAAAATAGTTAACTTAATGAACAAAGACTTTAAAAGAATTGATTGAAACATGTTAAAATTTAAATGATAAAATAATATTAAAATATACTTTCTAGACCCATTCAATTCTAATTCCAACTATATTTGAACCTTTGCTTAATCCTTAAAGATGTTTTATGTGTACTTGATAGGTGTTATCCAAGTAATATATCAATCAACTCATCACTTTTAAAATATTTATTATATTTTTTAAACACCATCATTCACTTTATAAAATGTTCAATAAAATTATCGAAACATAATTTTTAAAGAAGTTTATTATATGATTGATATATGCACTCCAAATAATTTATCATTAAATTAGTTATTACACCATCCAAATAAGCCATTTATTCAACTCACTTAATACAAATTATTCATTCAATTTATAAAGCTTCCAATGAGGTTCTAAATGCTCCAAGATATTTATTTTTAAATAGGGAATAAAATAAGAACTACCTTATTAGTATGTAGTATTCGCTTTATGAGGTCAACTAAAATTCTTTATTAGACAACTTTTATCACTAGGAATATAACCCAAATTAGCCAATCTTACAATATATTCTTCTTTATCGTTATTTTTACTCCCAACATTAAAATAATACGAAAGGACATTTTAGTTAAGAGATAAGAGCATATCTAGGACCTTTTTCCTTTTACTTTGGACTTTGTTTTAATATATTTATTCAAGTGTAGTGATGACTTTTTTCCCTTTTACTTTGGACTTGTTTTAATATATTTATTCTAAGTGTAATGATGACTATTCTACAAGTAAAATATTTATGTGTGGAATTTTTTAAGTAATATTTATATTGGTTGATTTTTCTTTTGCATTTGTCAAGGGTCTAGATTTATAATTTCATCTCTCATTATTTAGATCATTTTCATATGAGTGGATCTACACTTGGTTAGAAACTACAACAAACTTTTGATGCCCAAACTTTAAAATTTAAAGTAGGCCCAAGTCAACTCCCTTCTTACTAGTCATTATTTATTTACTTGAGTGCAAAATGTGTGATTCACTTACTAGGGTGTTGTATAACGAACATCCCCTAATTTATTTTTTAGGATCTAATC
>VDFB02093460.1:0-17711 GCA_007258455.2 Sequoia sempervirens
TCATGCTTGGATCAATATATAAGATTTAACTTCCTTTTTTGGACTTAACATCAAATCTTCATCTTGAAAGATTTAACATTTGCTTAATTGTTTCCTCCTTGCATTGAGAATATATATTTTACTTTTTGTTTGTCAAATTTTATCTAATCTTGCTCTTTTTACATATTTCTGTTTTTGAACAAGTTATTGCATGGTATGTGATTTCCTATTTTATGGATGTGTTTTTCTAGAAAACACCTTCCTTCTTGCCTTTAATTGACAAATACCATATTTTCTATTTCAAATTCATTATTTAAATATGGACTTTCATCAGCTATTTGTTTCATATCAACGTTGAGACTGAGACACAGTTTGAAGATATACCAAGACCTGAATTTTGAAATTAGATTAGTTCTTAAATTTGTGTGTGTGTGCGTGCATTCATGGCAGGTTTCTTCTTGTTGTGTATTTTATTACTTTCTAAAAATTATAAACAATTCTTGTGCTGCAGTATCTTGGTTCTTACCTGTTATAGCACAGTTGGGTTATTCTAAATCTTATCTTTATAAGCAAAATCTTTACTGCAAGAAATTTAATTCAAACAGTTCCAGTCAATCTCGTCGCCTGTTTCTGAGGGTTTAGCCAGGTTGGCAAGGCCTGGTTTACTTCTGAGTTTAATGATGAGGTCAAAACACATGAAGGTGTACATCTGAATCATCCTCTTGTTTTTACCAGGGTGTTTCATATGGCAAATTGGTGTGCTGGCTTGGGCTATGTAATGGCTACCCCTGATTTTAAAAGCTAAATTTTCCAAAAACCACAAAGTTTTCTTTCTTCTATCATGCAGGCATTCTGTCAAACGCTTTGCAGGACTGCTGTTTCTGCTCTTTGTTTAATGGAGTTGAAGAGTTTTTTTTTGTTTAAATACTTTCAATGTAATATTCATCCATTGCTTACAGAAATAATTTCTTCATTCAAAGCAAATTTAATGCATAACATATTCAATAGAAATTGTAATTTTTTTCATCTATGGCTGCTACCATAACATTGCAATAACTTCCAACGACTGTACATTGTTCAACATTTATTACATCATATTGCTGAACTGGGAATGAAGATGTCAAATGCCTTTTCATAACTACATTCCAGCAATGGTACGGCTCCCATTTAAAGTGTACTAGCCTTGAAAGATCTGTACGGCAGCAACTCCAGGTATATGCATTGTTCTGAGTGGTGAATGGCAGATTTATACCTGCTTTCTTCTTCCCTTATTCCCACGTCACTTCCCAAACTCCCTTATAGCTGTTGCGACTCCTTTTAAAATGAAGCGGCTGATGAAACAAGGTAGCAACAGTCTCCAAGAAGTATTCGAACCAAACTAAAATTCTTCAAATCATGCCCATGTTATTATAGCTGTCAAGGAAAATGATTCGATGCCTTTTTTTTGAGAGTTGACTAGCTAGGAATTTTCCACGGCAACCTCGTTCATTTTAAATTCTCCATTAAGTGCTGCGGCTATTCAACAAGGAGGTGTGACTAAGTTTAATGCCATGATAGTTTAAGGAAAAGCTATTGACTTCCAAGTACTTGCATAGCCCCATATTTCTTTGAATATTCAAACCTGTATGACGCCTTTTGAAAAAAATCGGAAAGGTTCAGGAAAGGAATATCATAGCAAATAAATATATATTAAAATCCTTTCCTATAGCCTTTGAAAATAATAGGTAATTTGCCTTCTAACAACCCTTCACAAATCTTATCAAGCAACCCCTAACAAATCTTTATCAATTTTGTCTTGCCTAGCAAGAGTTCACAAAATTGAAATAAACCCTTCTACTCAATCTTGGAATTTCCAAACAATAAAAACCTGTTTGTAGTTCCTAAATGAAACCACCTGCAAACTCTTTTAATACAAATACGAACCTTGTTTGGATCCGCCTCTAAATCTGAAACGAGATTTTTTTGTTCTCATTTGCAAAGTCTTTAGCACACCATCAATCCCTGGTTGGAACCGCATTGCCTTCCGGGTTTTTGTCCCTCCGGTGAGAAATCTGGCCATATGCACAAATATCCAAAAGAGAAATTAACAGCCTTCTGAATAATGCAAATGAGCTCACACAACTCCTTTTATGTCAAATCCGAAAGCTTTTTTGAGAATATAATATAAAATCACTTTATAAACTAAGTAAACCTTATTACTCCAAAAAGTGATTTCTATTATTATTTAAACATTTCCACCACCAAAACTCACTTTATTAGTGTTCAACATTTAAAACTTTCAATTCTCATCCCAACAAGCTATTATACTAAGGCACCCATTAAATTATTTTAATAAAATTAGCAAGCTTAGTAAAAATAATTAAATTATAGCTCATTAATACATCCGAGTTGCTGAAATTGTTGAAAAGCATTGGAATAAATTTGACTACACTGGAGTGATACTGATGATGAATAATGAGAATCATGCCCGACTGGGTGACTTACTATAAATAGATTCTCTCTTTAGAATCTTGGAGAACACACTAGAAGTCGAACATAACTTTAGAAACTGTCATTTGAGTCCTCTAGACCATTTGAGCTCACTGATAACATCAAATAACCCCTCTGATAAGACTGACAGACACTGAGAAGGTTAGAGCCAACTGCAATGCAAGAGAACCCAAAAATGGGGACATTACAGGCTAGGGCATAAACAATCACCTTTACCTATGAAATGCACATCTGAAACTCTATACATATAAGTTAAGGTGTAAAATCAGCCTCTTGTTTTTATAAGGGGGTTTCATATGCGAAATTGGTGTGCTAGCTTGGGCTAATACATAAACAATCACCTTTACCTTTAATATATACAATTAGATCATTGGACATAACTCAAAGAAATATCTAAAATTTACTTTCACACAAGAGCAAACCTTGTCCAGAACTTATAAAATCACCTTTACCTCCATGATTTTATCTTTTATATTGCAAATAATTCTTGAAACATGTTTTAGAGAAGTCTCTAAATTTTATGCTTTTACACAATGAAAGCAAATGCTGCAAGCTCACTCTATTCTAATTCTTAGTTCTTCGCTTCCTAAATTAAAGACAATTACAACCATTGCTATTGGAAGATATGTCATCCGTGCCTTTCATAGATTGATTACTTTTTCTAGTTGTGGTATTATTGTTTCAATGGAGTCATTTTGTGATATCTCTCGAATGAACCTTTTGATTTAATAGTATCCGATGCATGAGTTTACTTGGTAGTTAAGTAAATTTAGCTTGCACAAGAAACATGAGATTGGAAATATTGTGCATAGAGTAAGTGTAGAGGTACTGTGATCTGGAATCAAGGTTTGTGATAGGTATTGAAACTCTACACTACCAATAGAAACAATTGTAGGACAAAATACGAATAAAAACTCATATCAGCAATGAATGCACAAGAATATAACAATTAACATTTTATTTCATGGCGGTGTTCAGTTATGCAGAAAGGAGTGCAAGAAGGACCTTGTATAAATCAACGCAAAATGCTATTCAAAGAGCTCATAGTTGGTTGTCAGGGTGCAATGTGGGTTTAAGTGTTTATAAATATTTTCTAACTTACTACATTTAACCAACAAGTAAAATAACAAACAAGTCAACCCCACAAGCGTGGGTTTAACTGTTTATAACCATTTGCTAACTTACCACATTTAGCTGAAGTAAAATTACAAAATAAATTGGTCTCACAAGTATTAATACTAGGTTACTGAATCGGAATCAGGTATGGGTATGTGTGTATGATGTGCCAATATGACAATTTTCTTAGGGGGTCGGGGAAGTTTTTGGTTCGTCCATACAAAAAACATCTAAAAATTATAAATATATAATAGTATTTAAATAATGTAATATAATTAAATAATATTAATATAAAAAAATGTTAACTAATCCATATTGATTTATTTTATGAAATAATGTATACAACTAAATAATAAATATGTATACTTAAATATAGTTTAATGATAATATTAATATTAATCTATACTTAAAAGTTGATAACTAAAATACTATAATATAAATATATTATAAATACTTATAGATAAAGCTGATCTATTTAAAGTTTGAAACCTATCTTTTGTTGTATCATGTTAAAGTGAGTTGCGATTTGGGGGGCTACTAGAAAGATAGGACAAGACCAATTCGTCCATTTGAGTGGGCATTCAACACTCTAAAAAATTGACAAGAATGTGGAACTATAGACTTGCAATGAGGGCGGGGTGGCATTGCAAATGTTTCAATGCCATTCAATTCCTGATGACGAGTAGGAAGAATATTGCTTTCTAACCTTTTCTCTCCCCATTGTCATTTGCACTTTGCAGTTGCTCTTCCCTCATGGCATTCAAATTAGGATCCAATTTTGGAATGTTTTGTACCTAGAATCGGCTTGCATATGTGTCGTTTTGGTAACTTAGTATTGATATAACACTATGTTACCAAATTGTCCACCTAAAAGCCCTAGAATTAGATCTAGATTGTTTGCAAAAAAAAATTGCTGCAAAATCGTGTGAGTTAGTATCTAAAATTTTAGTCTCGAATTGTTTGGGTGCATGGGCAAAATTTTTAGTACCCTAGTCAGATGCAATCAATTTTTTAGGGTTTTTGCTTTATTTTTTTCTTTTTTCTTTTGTTCTTAGATCCTCATGCTTGAAGAATCAACTTGAAAACTCAACCCAAACCCTAAATTGAATCTCCAAACAATTTAAAACACAAAAACAAACACATTTAACGCATTTTGAAAACAAAACACACAAACCAAATGCACTCGCCTCTTTTTTATATTTGTCCACATAGATTTGAAGATTGATCATTGAAAGTTCCAAAGCGGTTGGATTGGTATTCCTATGCATCTGCAAGAGTCCATTTGTTGGCAAGGAGATAGTGGAGGAAATTTTTGGATTGGAGGTAAACTTTTTTTGTTTTTTTTCCCTTGACCATTTTTTCTTCTATGAATAAACTCTCATCTTTGTTTTTTATTCTTCTATGTTTATAGGACCTTTTTCTTGTTTCTATTTGTTTGGAATGTGTCGGTTCCCAAATTTGGTGCCATAGGGATCTCAATGGTATTTAGTTCTAGCTTTGTGGACCAACCCAACTTCAAAATCGACCCAAGTTCACTTATGTGGAAGTATGTTGATATGATATTGCAAGTTACAAGTGATGGGATGCATGTTTGGATTTGCAGTCGGTGTAGTGTGAAATATACAAGCTCATATAGTTGGGTGAAAGCTCATTTTTGTAGTATTCCGCATCAATGCTTTCCTAGGTGAGAAAGATGGACTTTTGCCAACATCTAGATTGTTAGAATATATCCAAGAACAAGAGTAAATGGAGGAAGCAATTGCCTTGAGATAATGCTATTCTTTGACAAAGAGAGGATCTCAATCAAGGGATCCCGTTCTTTCCCCATCTCTTAGCATTCCTAGATTTGTGGTAAAGATTCACCCATTTTTGGCCATGCATGAAGAAGATCCTACTACACATGAAATATGGCCCTTGAAATTTTTCTTGATTTACATATCAATTACAATTGCAACATGCACCCGTTAAGGTTAGCTCCAAAACCAAAACGATGCGAAAGGTAACTCTAACCAAGAATGCGCCCTAAAACTATTGAAGGAAGAGGGGTAGGCATATGGTCAGAGGATCCCTAGGATCTAAATAACTCAACAACTGAAATTGATTTACAACTGAAAGTAAATGATAAGACTCAACACCAAGAATGTGCACACAAGATCCTTTTGAAGGCGAGGTGGTAACATATGCGGAGTACTTATTACAAATTGAAATGAACTTAGGCGGTGAACCAGCCATGAAGATTTCCGCTCAACCACTTAAACAGTGGGGGGAATACTACAAACAATTCAACTAATTCATCCGCTGCGGCGGGCATCCACTTAAGAGTGGGTATTCTCCACTTTTTAGTGGGTACAATGAGAGTTACAAGTTTATTCTCCACATTGGCGGTAAACCATCCAGGGGTAATTAATGTTTGCTTAGAAATTACAAGTAAATGCAGCAATAACAAATTGGTTGGATTAGTACTACTAATGCACAACCTTACAATCAAGATACTTTGCAATTTACTAGTATTACAATGATAGAACAAAGCCAATATGTGAAGAATGATTCTCTCAAATTACAAAGCTCTCAAAACACTGAAAATGAAGCATAAATCTGATTCTTTTGAAGTCTGATATAAAAAACCAGCAAACTGAAACTGTAAACCAGCAACCTGTGAATCAATGAAATGCACATAACTTTATCAATTTACCTCCAAATTGAGTGAAATCAATTGCAATGAACCTCTGGAGGATAGGCGCCCATGTCATGATGATGAAACAACTTCAAAAAGCAACCATTAATTTACTTGCACAATTCTCAATGCTCCCAACATGGTACGACCCTTAGCAAGGGCGATTTTGCAAGAATAAAAATAAATACTTCGAAATAAATTCTGATCTTCTATGGGAAGGGGCGCCCATGTGCCAGGAATCCATATCTTCAATACCCAGAAGCATATTAAAATCGTACAAAGAGCTGTTAATGAAAATCACCTTCAGCCATGAATGAACCAGCAAGCTCAAAAACTGAAAAATACTTCAAATTCTCCAACAATGAAGCTCGATGTGCACTTCTGAATGAAGCACACTCTCAATCCACCATCTAGGGAACCATAGTTTCAGGCCCGAAGAATGGAGACAAATTGCTAAGCTTTCCTTAGCCGGATTCTGGATTTCAAACCAGCAGCATAACTTTACAATATTTCCAAAGATAAGAAATGAATGAGCAATGCCTCAATAAATAGGCTCTTCAGCTGGAAATTGAATCAACTTGAAACTCCCACAAGAAACTCTTCAGCTTCTCCAAGGGATGCCACCTCTCATGTTGCACTTTATTTGAATTAATAAAACATTAATTATCTCCCTTTAGGCGTCCATTTACAATTTGCACAATAAAACATTTAATATAAATATTAAATGCTCAATCCCTTATGACCCCTTTTTAAAAACAACTTGAAGTTATCACTCCTAGGTGTGGGGTACAACTGAGTAACATAAAATTGACTAAGTATAAACTTAGTCCATTGAGATAACCAAAGGCAAACTGAAACTGAAGGATAGCAAGATGATTTGAGTTGAATTGCTGATGATGCTAGTGCCAAAATTAGACTTACTAAAAATAGCCAACTGTTATAAATAGTAAGTTTACATCAAAACAACAGATAGCCAAACTGAACATTGAACTGCAAAGGATTGAACTGCTGCTAGACAGATACTGCCAAAAGATAGACTTGCTAAAAATAGCGAACTGCTATAAATAGTAAGTCTGCACAACAACCTCTGAACGCCAACTGAGCAGTATCTGAAAGAGGAAACCCTAATTTTCCACCTTAGCTTAGCCTACAGATTTTCGGAAATAGGCTAAATTCAAATGAAGAGTGTAGGGCCAAAATGGGGACATTACAACACATAAAAGAACAAAGGGACCATTGGAAAAGGCATTTTAAAATGAATTGTGAGAGATGGGTGATCAACACATTGAAAGATTTGTTCATTCAAATGGATTGTCTTTCAATGTTGTTCAAGCATCATATTGACAAGAAATAGCGAGGAAAATTGATGAGGCTCAAAATGGGTACAAGGGCTTTGGATTTGAGAATGCACACGACATCTTTTTTCCTTTTTATTTCTTTATTTTTTATTGGTAAACACTTTTGATTGGAGCTATGAACTAGTGAGGCCACATACGAGGGACCTCATCCTTGATATCTCCATGCTATGCACTGCATTCCCGCCAAGCTCCTTGCAGGACTCGATGTTAGTCCTCTATTTGTTTGCCCATTCCCCGCCCAGCTCCGATGACAAATCTCTATTTGAACACCCTCGCTAGCTCCACCTCTCCATCGATCCCTCCAACTTTGACCCTGCAACAACGCCCGAGCTTCTTCCATCCTCCTTCGTCCTCTGAGCACCACTCCTCCGTTCTTTGTCAACCAGCGATCGATGCATGTTCGTCCTACCATCCACTGGTGAGATTTGAGCACTGGACAATAGTTTCACTACTGCTTGCAACTTGTCGTTGCACTGCGGGGTCATCCTAGAAGGCACACAACATCTTATTGGCAAGGGAGGTGACATATGTAGAAGATCCATTGCAGCTCATTAGGTATTTGTGTATTGAGACAAGGGTGGGCATTGCTTCTAATAGATGGAAGGATTTTAAAATTTAACCCTTGATCAATATGATTGTAATGTCCCCTAAAGAGGCAATATTTTTGAAAGCTATGGATTGTTAGGGGCAAGTGAAAGATGCACAATTTATTGTTGACATTTTCATATGGGCTATCAAGGAAGTCTAGCCGCAAAACATCCATGTTATAATGAACAAAACAAAAAATTGTAGAGTGGCTAGTTTGTTTGTTGAGGCACAATATTCACACATCTTTTGGACTTCTTGTGTTGTCCACTTGCTCAACATAATGCTACAAAAATTGCTTAGAAAATTTGATTGGATCAAATAGGTGTATATTGAGGCCAAAGGGATCTAAATGTTTTTCAGCAATCGCATGTCGTAGGCCAAATTTAGATCATTATTAAAATTGGGGTTCTTGAAGGTAAGTGATGGTAAAAAGTTGTTTCACTTTAGTAATTTATTTTTAACATTTAAGTATGTTTGCTTTTGTCTAATTTTAATTTTTAATTTTAACTTTTCAAATAGGTTTGTTAAGACTCGAGTTGTATCCAACACAATTGTCTTAATATGAGTTAGAAGGTGTGGGAGGTACTTTCTAGTATGGTGATCAACCAATTTTGGTCTATATGGAGGGACTCCAACATTTAGAGACAACAAATGTTAAGCAAATGATCCTAGATGACACTTGGTGGGATCATGTGAAATATCTTTTTGGTTTTGTCGAGCCCATTTTTGAGTACGATCTGTTTAATTGACATAGAAAAGCCATGCTTGGGAGAGGTATATGATGGCGTCAATTCAATGATTGAGAAGATGAAGTCCATAAAGTAGAAAGAGAAAGATTTGAATTTTTTTTCTTAAAATAGGTATAGACAATTCTTGTTGAGTGGTGGAATAAGATTACCACCCCATTATAATTTCTTTCCTTTGCATTGACTCCAAAATATTATGACATTGAGATCCTTTTTTCTTGCCTTTACATTGGCTCCAAAATATTACCACATTGAGATCCTTTCTTTGCCAATGAGGATTGCACCATATAGAGATGTGGAAGTGAATGAACACTAAAGGGTGCAAACTAGCATTTGCTAGATTCTTTCCTAATCTTGATGTTGAAGATGTAGTTATGAATGGGTTTTTTGACTTCATACACTCCATTGGTCAAAGTATTTTCACTTCTTGTGACAAATATGAGAAGGATGCTCACAATTGGTGGTACCACCATGGCCAGACATTCAAACACCTACAACCTCATGTGATCAAAATTTTATAACAAGTAAGTCTTTTTAACAAAAAGTCTATTGAGATTGGATTTATTTTTATTTTCAAAATAATTGTTCTCAAGTTTAACATTTGATTTATATTTTATAACTCAACTCTATAACTTTGCTTCAATTGGTTGCTAACTTGTCTTCATTTGAGTGGAATTGGAGTATATACTCCATGTATCTAGTAAAATGCAATCGATTGACATCTAAAAAGGAAGAGGAGATAATTTATGTGCATTACAACATGCACCTTCTTTCACATAAACAAATTGACTACAATGAAGGGGTGATGTAGGAGCATCTTAGGGGTCCAACCATTAGCATCAACCAACAATATTTTTTTGTTTAATTTTTGGGATTTTGTGGTGTAGCCTTGTATTTCTAGGTTGAGGAGGCGATCTCTACACTTCAAATGTTCAAATTCATATGATTTCCTTCACTTGGATGTTCCCCTATGGTTGGAATATTTTGAAGGCCCCACTTGACACTTGTACACTTGTTCATGACACCTTGTGAAAGTTGAAGTCACAATGTCTCATAATGATACTTGGGGTGGGTGGCTACTTGCACTTTGTTTATTAAAATTGCATGTTTGACCTTCATTTGCATGCCAATGACCTTCAATGGGGCACGCATGTGTGGAGGAGTTATATATTGAGGAGAATCTTGCATGCCTTGTCTTAATTGTGGTGACTAGGTGGAAGTAGTTACATTCTGACTCCTTAATTCTTGCATTAACCCTTTGAAAATATTGCATATTTGGAGAGAGAAATATGGTGGGAACTTCATCAAGTTGTTCTTGGTCAATGTTCAAAGTAATTACATTTTGACTCCCTTATTCTTGCATTGACACCTTGATAAATTGCACATTTGGAGAGAGAAATATGGTGGGAACTTCATCAAGTTGTCCTTGGTCATTGCTCTTGAATGCTTCAAAATTTGGTGCCACTTGGAGGAGTTACACTTGAGGAGTCAACTTTGATTCTTCCCATGAAATTACTTGTCTAGGCACCAAACGTAGGGAGAATACAAAAAGAGAAGGGAGTTGAGTTTGGTTAGCTTCTTGAATGTTTTTCTTTTAGGTTGAAGGTGGAGAAGGTCTTTGAAGAGTTTGTTTGTAGGTTGGGAGCTCGAGGGTGAAGTTTTGGATGTATTGGTTCAATACAATGTGATAGTTGCTAGTCTAGTTATCTAGTTTGTCATAGAAGTTGTGTGGTTCCTATACCAGTTTTGCAAGGGGAGACATTGTCACAATTCCCTAGAAGATTAGATGTAATCTTGTATTGCTTGTGTAATAAAATGACCTTGTTCACAACACCTTGTGGAAGTTGAAGTCTTAGTGTCTCATAATGACACTTGGGGTGGGTGGATGCTTGCAATTTGCTTATTAAAATTGCATGTTTGACCTTCATTTGCATGCCAATGACCTTCAATGGGGCACCCATGCATAGACGAGTTATAAATTGAGGAGAATCCTGCATGCCTTGTCTTAATTGCGGTTACTAGGTGGAAGTAGTTTCATTTTGACTCCTTTGATCTTGCATTGATCCCTTGAAAATATTGCACATCTAGAGAGAGAAATATGGTGGGAACTTCATCAAGTTGTCCTTGGTCAATGCTCAAAGTAGTTACATTTTGACTCCCTTATTCTTGCATTGACCCCTTGAAAATATTGCACATTTGGAGAGAGAAATATGGTGGGAAGTTCATCAAGTTGTCCTTGGTCAATGCCCTTGAATGCTTTGAAATTTGGTGCCACTGGGAGGAGTTACACTTGAGGAGTCAACTTTGATTCTTCCCATGAAATTACTTGTCTAGGCACCAAACGTGGGGAGAATATAAAAAGAGGAGGGAGTTGAGTTTGGTTAGCTTCCTAAATGTTTTTCTTTTAGGTTGAAGGTGGGAGAAGGCCTTTGAAGAGTTTATTTGTAGGTTGGGTGAAATGTCCCACCCTAGGTGGACACTTACTAAGTTTCTGCCTGTATGTTTTGCTTGGGGTTTCAAAGCTTTTGCTTGTTTTGAATTTTAATGAGATTTAATGCTAGGTATTGCAAAGAGACTCAAAATATAAATGCAAATAAAGATAATTACAGGAGATAAATCCAATGGCAACTCAAATCTGATTTAACACAATCTTGCAAATACAATGTACATATTCAAATTAGATTATCATTTCTTTGCACAACAATATAATCATATCCGGATATCAACGACATTGAATGCTGGTCTGAAAACTTATTATCAGCAAATCAGGAAATGTTTACCAGCAACAGGAAACCCTTACAATGAATGCCTATCTGCAGATAAAGAGTTCTCCACCATATGAATGTGCAAATCTGAGTGTATGCCCAGCCGCCCTCAATAGTGATGGAAGAAAGCTCAATCCCTAGGTGTTTCTGCCTCAAGTTCACACGTCCCAGCCAATAGTAGAAGTACGGCCTGCTGAAAGGAATAGTACGGCCACTAGAAACCCACATGGCTGTTAAAGATGACACTTGCAACAAATAAACGTCTTGTAATGCTTGTCCTTCCACCCGTCTTGATTCTTCACTTCAAACTCTTGAGTTTCCAAATGATGATCACTAAGGAAATGCACAATGTGATTCCCATGTGCCAGTAATTAAGAGCTTGAGCAGCAATAAAGATGAGCAATGATAATGGTCTACATTAACTTCTGATCTGCTATCAAACCCTTATGAAATCTGATGATAAACTCCTCTAATATGCTCAATGTTGTTAGTGTTGTAGCGGCGGGAGACATTTTCTCCTAATTATATCTTGCTCAAGGCAGGTCGGCCTTCATCCTTTATAAATAAAATATATTTGTTCTAGGTTGGCCCTAGAGAGAAGGCCGCCTAGTTTGGTATTTATAGAGGATGGAGTCCTCTCATTTTATCATCATTCATTCAACTTCAATTCGCACTATTCAGCAGCAGTTCGCCTTCTAAGAAGCAGATTCGATTCTTAAAGGAAGTGTCATCATTTGTGATTCACTTCAAGGAGAAGTGTATCTATTCATTGTATTAGACTCAGCCTTGTCTAAGGCCTGATTCTGTATGCAGTTTCTGCACTTATTCATTTGATATAGAAGAGATCATTTTTGCTGGGTTTTTCTCCCTATAGTAGGAGGGTTTTCCCAGTGTAAAATATTGTGTTCATTCAAACTTCATTGTCTCCGAGTTGTGTTTTCTGCTTGTTGACATTTCTGATCTAAAAACTAACATGGTATTAGAGTGGGTCTAAGAAAAGATCTGATCAGATTTGTTTAAGCAGTCAAGACAAATTTCATTCTCAGTTCGAAGGGGTGCAAAATTCTGCCAAGATGGAGATTGAATTTCCAGTGAAAAGAAGGTATCAAATTCTCCATTAGTGGAGCATCAATACAACTGGGAAAATCGCGATTTCTGGAGCAAGGCAAGTGCTGCAATCAAGAGGTCAATTCTGGCCTCTTTGGCACAACAAGTGATCAAGGTCTTGGGCTAGATAATTCATATGCATTGGAGATTAGTCTTTCTCTTCCTTCACATGGCTTCGACATGGATGTTTTTTTTTCTTTTTTGGTGGCTTCAATTGTTGTCATGATTGTGGGTGTGGGAGTGGAAGGCTCAGTGCATGAAATTGAACACGCCACTTTCAGGGAGAATGGAAATGCATGAAGTGAGGGAATCCACGCTGCCTCATCTGATTCTGATAATCAAAAATCTGGATCCGTCATCCTTATCCTCTATGGATAAGATATTTTTAATCCTATAGAAGGATGTGTGCTGTTTTTTTAATAGTATTCTTAGCCACCTACAGTGAGGTTCTTATCATGGCTGTTGCTCATTTGCACAATTTTCCTCTATCTGCCCTACCAACTCTTTTTATCTTCATCTCATAAAATCCTTGAAACAGTCAACTTCAATTGGTTTTGCAAGGTTATCAGGCCCATTAAATATTGTTCTGTTTATTCCTAATAACATTTCTCGTTAAATATTTTTTGCTTTTGTATCATAAACTGATAAATCTTTGAAGTTTAGCTCATCTTGTGAAGGAAGTGGAACCAATCATTTTGGATGCTACACAAAAGTTATACATGACTTTTTTAGAATAACATTAAATTATTAAAAGATAAGGCTTATAGTGGCAAGTGTTTTCTTTCCGTTTTTTTTAGATTCACTTTTTAGCTTTAAGTGAGTCATGTAATGTTTATCCGTTTGGGTGGTTTCTTCTCCAATCTCTATATAAGGAGATGAATCTCTTTGTAATAATTATCCTATTAATTAATAGAATATTCAAATATTGTGTTCTATTAATTTTTGCAATATGGTATTAAAGCAGGGAGTCATGTGAAACGAAGTTAAATCTTGTGGAAAAACTCGTGAGAGTATCAATGTTAAATCACGGGTTTCTTTTTTTGTGTGGGCAGATTTTTTTTCAAAGAATTGTGTAGGAATTTTCATGCAAAATAACTTGCATGTGCATGTATGTTAGTTGCATGTAAGTTGCATATACTTGCATGAACTTGCATGCGAAGGAGAAGCTGTTATTTGTGCATTTTAAAGAAGTCTAGTTCTTTGAAGACAAGAAGAAAGCCAATATAGACAGCTCAAAATGGATGGTTGCCTAGTTAACTTGGGAGTTTGTGATCTTGGGAGTCATACCCTTACAAGGGTTATGAGACAATTTGATGGAGCTCAGTTAAGTAGCTCAACATGGATTGTTGTCCAATGGTTCAAAAGATATGCGATTTGGGAGTTTGGGGAGGTGGTAATCTAGGAACTTGGGAATTTAGCTTGGGAGCTACACCTTTACGAAGGTTCCAAACAACTTGATGAAGTTCTACTTGGTGTAATGGTCTGTTTTCAAAGAAAAGCTTATGAAGAATGACATATTCATGGTTTAAGGTGTTTTCGAGACAAGGACGTCTTCGGGACGTGGGGAGATGTCCTGCCACCGCTTTGCCACCTCTACCACCTCCTTCGGGACGTCTGGGGGACTCCTAAGAGTCCTTCAACTGTCTCAGGGACACTTAGGTGTATCTCGCGGCCGATAGGGAGAAAAAGATAAAAAATTAAAAAACATATATATTTTTTGATTTGGGGACATCTCCAAGATGCCACTTGGTTTGGGGACTTCAGGATGTTCAGGAGACTTTGAAGAGTCTCCCAACTGCCCTAGAGACTTCTAGGTGTTGCAAAAGATAAGCAGTAAAATCGTGAAAACAACATTTGCCATGATGGTTTGTGAGGTTTTGAAGGCTTTGCCCCCATACCCCCGCAAGGGGTGCTGCCATTTGACCCTATTGGGGGCTTTATCCCCAGACCCCCACAAGTTGCCCCTTGACCGTGTTGGGGGCTCTACCTCCAGACCCTCACAAAGGGCACTGTCCTTTGATCGCAAATCTCCACCCACTATTGTTAAAATTCATTGCAATCATTGACATGTTTTTAATGTTTATTAGTTTAAACTTTACTTAATATGCCAAAGTTTCATTTGCAATTCTTATACTTATTTTTGATTTGCCCCCAAATCTCTTGTTCGCCTCCTCTAATGGTTCAATAACTAAGCACTTAGAGCTGTGACTTAGAGATTGGACATCTGCACTAAGTAGCTATTTTACTCATCATGAAGGTGCATTTCATTGTCAACCTAGGGACGCAAACTTGAAATGGATCAGCACTGTATGTGCACTAGGACTCCACTGTAGTCATCCATAAACTAGAAAAGAAACAGTACTGGAAATAAAATGCTGGAAAGAAATCAACTTAAGCATTGAGCATGAATCAACAACTACACTAAGCATTAACAACTAGACTGGAAATGGAAGATAGAACTGAAAATCTCAACAAACAGACAGGAAACTACTCTGTCTGCTTTGGCTGTAGGAACAATCATAGAACAAAATTCCAGTGGTTGCAGGAACAAACAACTGCTGAAACTGAAACTAATTGTTGAACAAAAAATAACTTTTAAACTAAATGGGTGGAATTCTCACCAAGTGGGACCCCTTGGGTGAGTCTCCCTTACACTAACTCGAATGCAGCAACTCAGAATATCATACTATTTCTTGAAAGCATGATTACAACATATCAACAATATGACTGTATTACTTAAACTAGAAATTCAAGTACAATCTCAGAACATCCAACCTTATGAAAAGGGGCATCTGACCATTATTTATAGAGGGAAAAACTTCTAATTAACCCTAACTACCTAGACTGTCGACTCCAACAAAATAGGAGGATGTCATTTATTGAAAGCATAAAAAAGAGAGGGAGGAAGTTATGCATGCGCCAAATTTGGTCAAAGCAGACTTGAACACACTTCCTAGATTTGCTCAACTAACAAACATGACCATTAAAAGTTAGTTACAATCTTCCATTCGAACTAGGAATTTCCCTCCATTGGAAGTTTCCCTCCTCCGTGAGGTTTTCCTCCTTTGACCTCTTAATGACCATCTTTTGACTTTCTTAATAGACAGGCTGGCGAGGAGTTTCTTCCATTTTGCAAGCCGTTGACATCGTATCTTAGTGTGAACACATAATGACATTAGCAGCACAAACAGTTGCATATCCATAATTACCTTAAAGTAACATCCATTCAACCACATGTAAAATTAACATAGATAATTCACATAGCATGTTATTATCATTAAAGTCAAAGGGATAAACTTATGCCCAAGGTTTATGGTTTTAAAGGAAATAACATGGAAAATATCCAACAACCAAGTGTCAAAGTCTATGGTAACAACAACAAGTATGTAATAAACCCCATCCAAAATTGAGCCATTAATTGGACTCATCATCTCCCCCCAACCTAATGTTTTGCTGGTCCTCGAACAGAGGGAGCACTATTCCTTTGCCTAGTCAATGCTCTGAAGTCACCTACTGCCAACTGTCCTGGATCAGTCTCTGCAGTGTCTAAATTGGGGTCCTAGTAGAATCCTTGCTTTTTTCCAATCTGTTCCACCTTGGCCTTTCTGTGGCTATGTCATACTGATAATATTTGTAATTAGGCGCATGCCACAACAAAGTAGGTGGCTGAAATGTTAATGGAAGCCAATACTGCCGGTTCATCCTCCCAATCTGCATGTACCTATCAGTTCATTTGCATGCTGCAGCATAATTTTTCAAGGAGTGAGGTTTAGCTTGTTTCAATTGATCTGTCAAACTATTCCACCTCTATGATAAGTACCCCATTACCTATTTCCCTATAGTAGCAACTACCTTCTCATATTCTGGGTATGCCTCTTCCCTAATAGACATGATCCTATTTTTGTAGCTTGGGTGGTAAAGAATTCTATGCCATGTTTGGTAAATGTCTGCAGGGTTACTGGATTCAGCTCTAAGAGACAAGGGAGTATGGAGTTCTATTTCCCTGTAAGTTCTAAATTGCTGCCCCCAACTAATTTCATTCTGGATCCAAGACATAAACGCCCTCAATTGGATATCTCCAATGTATAGTAATGGGTTCTAATCATGATCATTAGGCACAACATAATTATGCAGGTACAATTCACACAACAGATTTTTAACTTCAGAAGGGGAAGATTGGTAGGCCTGGAAAAACTCATGTGGAGTTTCAATAGAAGGGCTCAAACCTGAAATAATCCTTGACAGTTTAAAGGAAATATTTCGCTCCTTCAAATGTAGTGCATATACTCTTGGAGGAGTTCTGCATGCCAGCATTTGGGGTACTAAAGCTACCACATTATCTACTTTATCCTTCAAGGCAACAATCTCTGCATTCTTTTCTTCAATTTCTGCATTTTTCTTTTTAACCTCTTCCTGTAGCTTGCGTTTTTCCTTTTTTCACTCCTCTTTCCTTTGCATCCCACTCCATAGGTTTAGAGCTACAAGATTCCATGAAAAAGTGGGAGATTTATGTTTTCCTACCAAAATCTTTCCTCGCACCGATTCTTGTTGTTCAAATAGCACCAGTTGCAGTGATTCTGGTTGTTCATCTTGCTCAGATTGCAGTGGTTCTTGATTCTCATCTTGCTCTTGATTCTCAACCTGTTCTACAATAGCAGCAAGCTCTGCTAATCTTATGTTTGCTTGTTCTTCAAAAATGTTTTTTTCTTCAACATTTACCTGCCCCATAGGGGCTTCCGTCTCCTCCCTAGGTGTTTTTCTGAATCTAGGGCTTCTCTTTGGGGGCATATCAACAGCTGGCCCAGTTGGTTTTGATTTCTTAGGAGGGCCTTTATGTTTTTCTTCGGCTACAGGAAGACCAGTGTCATCAGCCTTTCGTTTCCTAGGG
>VDFB02093460.1:17811-43369 GCA_007258455.2 Sequoia sempervirens
GAGACCCTCGTAGGCTGACAGAGGGGTTAGAGGGTCGTTTGGGAGCTTGGCTCAGCATCAGATTGGCAGTTTTGATCAATTGGCTTTCGTTCGGGCTCATTCGGACGTTTCTTGCAGAATTGCTATTTTTAGCAGTTCCTGGCAGGCAGTGTGGGACCCTGCTATTTTTAGCAGTAGTTTTCTTGATTCAGAATCACTTGATGTTGATGAAACTGACGAACGATCATCGGATAGTAAATAATATTTGTTGCATTAATTAAATATTAATATTTAATGTTTATAATATAAAGTTATAATATTAAATTATAACTTAAGTGATTCTTCTTGAGGGGTGCGCCATCATCAGAAGGGGCCAAAATTGACATTTAAAATTATATTAAAATATACGGTTGAGACTATGGAGAAATTAAAAGAATTAAAAGTGAATATTTTAATGAAACCCTATTATTAAGGAAATCGCACTTTTGAGCATATTAGTGCATTTGCCTTGGGTTTTGAGCGATTATGACATTTTGTGAATTGAAAATTGTTCAGTCTTGCCAGAGAACGGAAGCTCTAGGGTTTCAGTCTCGAACGCATTGAGCAGGCCATCTCCGGTGAGAAGCGTTCGAGAGGATGTGAAATAACATACGATTGTGCCGATACGAGTTTTCTTCATTGAGGAGGAATCACGAGCTTCAAAGGTTATTTATTTCTGGAACTTGTGTATTCATTCATTCAGAATACATTCATTCACATAGGCGCACCATATCTCAGAGATTTAGCAGTGATCTTAGAAGGCCGTACATTTTGTACTTGCTGTCCTGACACAGCCGTACCACTTGCAGCAGCCGTACTATCTCTTTTCTAAGTTATTCTAAGGGTTTTGATTTATCAGAGTCATCCAGAGGAACTAATAAGCTGAGGCGCCTATTCTTTGATATTTTGGAGGCATAAAGGGAGCCGTACTGATATTAAATGTGTTGCTGCTGTCAGCCGCACTTGTACAGCAGGGCCATACCATTTCCTTGAGCCGTACTTCTTCTCTCCAGAGGAACGCCTTTTCTTTGTCAGTTGGAACACCATTTCATGAGGCGCAGATACTTGAGAGACCATTGCTATTATCCAAAAGGAGTAAGCTATATTTTTGAGAGGCGTGCATAATCTTCATCCTTTGGCGTCTCAACCAGCAAACCAGGTTTCACTAAAAATTGTTATTTTATTATTGCATGCTATCAAATCCTATTTGTATTGATTCCAGTTGAACAAATAAAGATACGCCTTCAGTAGAAATTGTATTGTCTATCTATATTGGCCGTTAAGCATTTTATTTGAATTTATCATCTATTTATCTTGCAAAATCGCCATCTTGCATTTTATGCTTAAAACCCTAGAAACGTCAAAAAAACCCAAAAATTCAGAAGAACATCAGAAAAAAACAGTTAGAGACAGGAATAGGGGAAACAAGGGATTTCTACAACACGTCAATGGGAAGTATTTCATTGTTAGCTAAGTTTATTAGAATTACATTCAAACATTGTAAGAATTTCATAATATTAATTTTGATTTGTTCATATTGAGTCATTTAATAAAAAATAGAAGAAAGCCAACCTTTAGCAAATACTAATAACACCAATTTCAAATATGTTGGTATGCCATTTTTCTTATAATCCAGTCAAAACAAAGGTGGGTGCAACATTAAGTAGCTATTTAATTTTTTTTAATTTTTTAATATATGTTGTATTTAATAAGTGTCTAATTGTTACTAAATTATCCTTCAAGGCAACCCATATCAATAAAAGGATGTTTATATTTAGATACAAATGAACTTGTCTATGTGTTAACATTTCCACTTTGCCACCAACAATATTATAATAACATGTTTATGGGCCTTTAATTTGTGAGAGAAACAACATAGAAATGAGTGCTCATCAAAGAATTGTTAGTTTTATGATCAGATTTAATGCACAAAAAATTAATTCAAATCAGACACAATAACATAGTAGATACCCTAGGAAAACCCTCCTCTTGAGGGAGAAAAACCCAACAACAATATATCACTTATATATTGATTCAACAATGAAGTCTCCTTTACAATAGAGGTTGATATGAATGGCCTAGAACATGCACCAAAGAGTGATGCAACACAAAATTACAATGGAGCAATATGCTAATATAACTCAACCACTAATAATGCTGAACTTGAACTTATATGTCTTCAATCTGCCTTGAATAAACTCGCACTTGAGATGGATGGAACAATGAATGAAATCGATAATCAAATGAGATACAATGAAGGTGGTTATATACAAGATGAAGAGAAGGGACATGACCCTTCAATGAAAGCATGTCAGCCTTGAGCAAATAAACATGCCTCTTGTAAGAGGTCGACTCCCTTCTAAAAAATCATGCCTCTTCTTAATCGAAGCTCTTTGATAATTAAACACTTTTAACATAAGAGTCGCGTCTTTTGAAATTGCTATAAATTAAATAGCTTGGGCTACATTTAATTTATTGTTCTTCAACAAGGAGATCGGCTGGAAGAATAATACGTTCTTGCTCAATAAATATCAACAAGAATGACTCGAGTGTTAAATATGACAAGAACTAAAATATTAATTAAATTAAGTATAAATAATTCTTAATTTTGTAATATAAATTATGATAAATTATCCAATAAATTACAAAGTCATAGTATTTGGGATGGGCCTACATATACACACATTTGATCAACAATTTGAAAGGAGTCTATTGAGTCTCTCACCCATGCCAAAAAACTTGAAGATTAAACAATAAGTTCTAAAAAAAACTTAGATTATAAGGAGAACTAAGTCATTGACATAACAAGAAAAGTTGAAGATTCTCAAAGACAATAACCATCTCAGCCCTAGAAAACTAGACTAAAAGACAAACGCTACAACTAAGAAAATAGAGACATTCTTTTTCTTCTTAGGAAAGAGGCCATTTAGCCTTAGGATCCAACTACTTCCCCTAAGAACTAGCTACAAATCTTATATTGAGCAATCTATATTTGTATCTTGTCCAAACATGACATTTTTCTTTATTCTTGGCACAATTATAAAATATATACAATATTGGAATGAATGATGACACATTAAAAAATTGGTGGTAAAATTTTCCTAGCTGGTAAAAGCTCAAAAATGTCACAATTGTATAAAGAAAAATAGACCATGGGTCTATATTTTTAATTTCAAGCATCTTGATCTTACATAGATTTCTTGAATTTGAAATATTGTATAATAGTGAAATGTGAAATTTGTAATGTAGTTTGTGTATTTTTCAAAAAAAAAAAAATTACTTATTATTTTTAATAAATTTGACATTATTAATTAATTATTGAAAAAGTTTTAGAAAATTATGGTAGCAAGTGCACCACAATTTTTAGTTTTTCTTTAACTTTTTACATATTGTAAATTTGGAATTTTAGGGTTGTAAAAAATGTTTTGATAAATCTTTTGATAGTAAATGTTTATAGTTAGGTGAGATAAAACATAACAGCTTTCAATGCACACCACACTTTTTGCTAACTATTTGTTAAATATGAAAATAATAATCTTCTCTAGAATAATTCTCTCCTCTAAGGCTAATACATATTTTAATATTTATAATAAATTTGACTATTTTTATAGAGAAATCAAACTTATGTTTGGTATTAAATGATATAGTTATATTAAAAAAAAAAATTAAAATTAAATTGAAATATAATAAAAATTAAATCTTCATAAAGCATGTTTAAAGATCTACAAAATGGTATATTTATATTTTTTGAAAAAATTATTTGTGTATTTATAGATACTACAAATGACATGAATGCTTGAATTTTTGAGATTTTTGTTTTTTTGTCATAATTTGGTGCCAAAACCATATTGCATTAGTTATTAATAGATAATTTTAGTTAGAACATTTTTTTTTAAAAAAGCCTTAGATTTCATATATTAATTGGTTTCCAAAATTATTAGTCACATTAAAAAATAAAAAAGAATAATTTCAACCAAAACCTTATCATCTATGTTGTTGCTATTGTAACATACTCAACTTTCAAACAAGAATTACTTAATGGATTAACATGAAAGTATATATCCACAAGCTAAAATTTGGTCTTTTTTTAAACTTTCATATAACATTCATTTAACATGATCCTTAATAATAAAAAAGAAGCGATGGAGGCTCAAGCGACTAGTGCTCAAACCCTAGCAGGCTCCTCTTTTGTGTGCGACAATGGATCTGCAAGTGAAGGTGCTGCAAATGGAGGTGTTGTTGGGGAGGAGGATGATGCTAAGATGGAGACAATGTTGGGGAGGAAGACTTTGCAGAGGATGATGGTGGATCTGGTGGATTTGTTTTCAGAGAAGACGGCTTGGTTAACCAACTATGGAAGCTTTGATATGGAAGTTGAAGAGGTCGATTTCCATGCTCAAGAGGGCTGAGAAATTGAACAAGTTGATGTTTCTAACAAGGATCTGCATATCCTCGAGGCAGTTTTTTCCCCTTTCTCCTATGACAGATTTGGCTTGCATCTCGATCTAGCTAAGATGAGTTCCTACATGATATTCTTTTATAGGCTCGTAAGAAGAAAAGAAGAAAGAGAAAGAACAAACTCTACACATACTACTATAAATCCTTTGGTCTATTATTATTTATTATGCCTTATATGTTATTATTAGTCTTTCTTATGTATCCTTCCTTATCTTAATGAGTGTTTTGAAATCCTTAGTTTTCCTTGCAAGCTACTTATCTCTATCAAATTAGACGATTTTGGTAGAAGGCTTACTTCTCTTATAGATACAAGATCTACTATCAATTTAGTCAAGAGTCATGTCCTTCCTTTAATGTATTGGAGTCAACAAAAAATCTTTGTCCAAGGTCTTGGTGTGATTAGAGCCATAAAACAAAAGGCCTATAGTGTCTTAGTTAATCTAGGAGAATTCATTTCTCTATGTACTTTTTGGCAACATGTAAACATGGAAACTGATATTGTCTTAGGTTGGGATTTTCTCAATCAACTTAAGTCATTTTCTTTCTTTCAATCTAGTGTTGTTTTAGGAAACCATAAGGAGATAAAATTTCATCATCTTCCTCAAACAAAGCGTTTTGTTTATAAGTTTGGAAGATTTGATGAGAAAGGAAACTTCCTTCTAGAAGATCCACAATCTTCTACCATATGTACGATAAAGGAGCATCCAAAAGCATGTCAGAGGATGATATTAGAATATTTTCTTTATAAAAATCATCTTCCTATTTTCAAATTTGATGATTAGGGTGATATACTCATTGTTCCGAGTACAAAAAAGATACATATTTTATCTCCAGAATTGAGTAAAGGCTAGTTGGTTATCTTAAAGCACCTGGTTTGACAATATAAGGAAAGCCCGTATATTTTTAGATGCATAAATTAATTTTATCATTCTCCTCTCGATTTCTGTAGTGTTGAAGATCTAACTAATATTTTCAATCATTTTTTTAAAGTTTTGTTGTCTCATATGGCGCCCTACAAAGCTGTTGATGTTCTAGAAACATTGTTGGATATTATAAAATGTATTGTAGGATGTATAACTAATATATATAATATGGAACATTAACAACTTTGTATGGTGTCATTGAGACACCAAAACTTTACAAAAAGGACTAAAAATATTAGTTAAATCTTCAACACTATAAAAATCAAGAGAAAAATGATTAATAATATCCCTACATCTGAAAATGATATGGGCTTCCTTATAATGTTGAACTAGGTGCTTTAAGACAACCAAATGTCCTTTACTCAATTTTGGAGATAAAATGTGTATCTTTTGTACCTAGAACAATCTGTATGTCACCCCAACCATCACTTTTGAAAATAGGAAGATGAATTTTATAAAGAAAATCTTCTGATATCATCATTTGACATGCTTCTAGAAGCTCCTTTATCCTACGTATGGTAGAAGAATATGGATCTTCCATTTCCTTTCTCATCAAATATTCCAATCATATAAACAAAATGCTTTGTTTGAGGAAGATAGTGGAATTTTACCTCCTTATGGTTTCCTAAAACAACACTAGATTGAAAGAAAGAAAGACTTAAATTGACAAAAAATCCCAACCTAAGACAATATCAATTTCAATGTTTTCATGTTGCAAAAAAACATAAAGAATTGAATTTTCCTAGATTAACTAAGACATTGCATGCCTACGTTTTGTGGTTAATCGCAAAGACAACAAGATTTTTGTGCTCAGCCGTTGAAAAGGGACATGACTCTTGGCTAAACTGATACTAGATTTTGTATCTATAAGAACAATGAGCCTTCGACTAAAACCTTCTAATTTGATAGAGATGTTTGGCTTACAAGGAAAACTAAGGACTTCAGAACAATTTTTAAGATAAGGGAGGATGCATAAGAAATACTGATAATAGCACATAAGACATAATAGATAATAATAGACCAGTGGATCTACAACAAGTTGAGAATTCATAGTAGTATGTCCAGAGTTTTTGCTTTTTCTTTCTCTTTATTTTTCTTCTTCTTTCTTCTTTTCTTCTTGCCTTCTAGAAAGGTTTTCTCTTTTGAGAAGATCTTTTAGATCATTTGCAAGGCTTTCAAGCTCTATAATGTTATTGTCATATTGCCAAAAAGAATACATAGAACTAAATTCTCCTATATTAACTACGACATTGTAGGCCTTTTGTTTCCTAGTTTCTATTACATGAAGACCTTGAACAAAGATTTTGTTGGCTCCAATACATTAACGAAAGGACATGAGTCTTAAATAAAAGCGAAAGTAGAACATGTATCTATAAAGAGCAATTTTTTTTTCTTGAAACCTTCTAACTTGACATATATAATAAGTTTGATAAAAGACATGACTTAAGAAAAAAAAAGTAATATACATGAAATACAAAGAAAAGACTAATAATAGTTCATAAGACATAATAAATAATGATAGACTAAAGGATCTATAGCAAGCGGTAGTATGTCTAGAGCATTTTTGTTTGCTCTCTTCTCTTTGTTTTTCTTCTTCTTTCTTTTCTTTTTTCCTTTGAGAAAGATTTTCTCTTTCGAGAAGATCTTCTAAATCATTTGCAAGGCTTTCAAGCTCTGCAATGTTACTATCATATTCAATGGAATAGCTTTCTTCTCCAAATACTAAAGTAGGTTCTTCATCATATGCAAATTTTGGTTCTTCATCATAGATTACCTCACCATCATAAGATGGAGATGTATATATGTTATTTGCATATGATAAGCATTCACTACAACTGCATGATTTCTTTTGGAGAATTAATTATCATCAAAAATAGTAAAAACCTCTTCATAAATTCAGCCATTTTGAACATAGGCGTGTAATGAGACTTGGGAAGGAATGCCTTCAATGGATTAAAGGGATCAACAAGGGATACAACTAACAAAACAAAACAATCAACTTTTCAAATAAGCGATAACAAAATAAATTGGATCAACTAAATTTCAATAACTCCCCAAAACACAAAGTTCTCAACAATTCTCAATGTCAAGATTAATAGGGTCTAACTCTCCTACTATGACAAAACAAGAGATTTTAATCTTCCTTGTCAAACCACAAGCTTGAATACCATAAGATTTAGGGTCAAGCAACAAGGAGAAGTAGGCGAAAAACAATAGTGGTGATGATCAAACATGAAGATTCAAAGGTCACACAACTAGTGGGAAGTAAGCAAACACAATGGAACTTGTGTCGAATGATTCTGACTTCTAAGATTTATAAATTACAAGCTTTCTAAACATATATAAAAATATAATACACTATAATCGTGTTGCAATTATCTTTATGATAGTCAAGATCACACTAGACACAAATAGAGCATACTAGAATATTTGTAGACTCTAAACTCATAGGAGGACTCCTAAGACTCTAAGGCAACCGACATGTCACAATTGATTGATACCTAAATGACTTCAGGAGTGGCTTATTTATAGCCTTACAATGACCTTAGGGTTCAATCACACCCAAACTTACATGTACTAATAGGCTACCTATTTTATAAAAGCAAAAGAGGAATATCATGCCAAGTGGCCCACAATGTCAATCCTTGTTTTAGTACATCAACTTTATTTACTTGTCCATATTATTAAAGTTAAGGAGGAATATGCACCAAAATACATTTGGTTGACATTGTTTGTCTTACTTTTTCACAATAGACAAAAAAATTATGATATACAAAGATTTTTATTTCACATGTGAAGAATTTCTATCATTATAAATTAAGGGTAAGGCACAAGATGCATTAGAAGATTTATTATTTAGAGAAGTTAAGGTTGAAATATTCATAATGATGATCTTTTTAAAAGAATAAATGTTTTATAACAATACTTTATTTACTATTTATTGTAGAAGTGAAAAGTTTATCATTATATGTATAAATTGAAGGGATGGTATTTAGTTTTAACATTATTTAAACTTAAGTCTTATTTTTAGTACTTTGGACTTCATCTTTAATCCAATTGTTTTCAATCCTAGCTTATGATAGCAAATGCAATTGTAAACCTAGTTCAAGATAGGAAAGTGTAACCATGACTCCCATTTTTCAAACTTATAATAATCATGGACCAAAACCAACTTATCTCCAATTGATTATTACTCACCAACTTGAGCATGAAATGTTCAAATTTGAATGTTAGTGTGTTTATATAAGAAAAACAAAGCCCTCAATCATTTTAGATAATGAACTTACACCATCTCATATAGAGTTTTCATAAAGAGCATTGCATCAACATTTACAATAATGACATAAATATAAAGATTTGCATTATGCTTGTCATGTCTTTAAACTTCAACAAACACCATTGAATCTTCCACAATCCATATTGTTTAATTGCACTGATTTCTAGATTCGATTGTGTAAGAATTTTTGCATCTGAAAGCAAAGAGATCCAACAAATTCTTTCAGAATCGAATCCAAAACTTAGTGTAAATAAACCATTGAATCAATCTAACAAACCCTTGCTATAATTTGATATGACAGATTCCCCATTAGATCTAGCAAAGTTTTACCAATAATTTCTAACACCATATGATCCTAGATAAATAAAGGAAAAAAGATTTTGAAGATTAAAAATTCTCAATTGAATGTCACACATCAAGTCAAGGTTATGAAGTGCTACATCAAGTTGCACATGCGATTTAAAATCTTGTTTAAGTAAATATCATTTTACAATGTTTCTCATAAATTAGATAACAAAAACCTAAATTAAATTGTAATGAACACATTATAACAGAACACCCTTAATTACATAGTAAACTAACAACTTTATATTCTTTTGTTAATTTTAACATGTATTTCAATATATATTTTAATGTTTATCACAATCAAATCTTTTATCCAAAATAATTAACAAATACATTCTATTTATCTCGTCATCTATCAACATAAAGATTTTAAAAATAATCAAGACAACTTATATATACACATCACAATTTATTTAATTAAAATCTGACAAACAAACTTGACTTCGATTTCAATTTTTTTAAACAGGCCCCACAAACTACTTATATATACACATCTTAATGTATTCAATTAAAATTCATAATTTATGTGACAAAAAGACTTCAATTTTTTTTTTTGGCTTAATAGCAAATGCGCAATAACTTTTAATTACAAGATCTTAGTAATCCCTTCGATCCGCGTAATGGCAATATCAATCCAATTTCTTCCCTAAACCATGCTCTAAGTCCCCTAAGATTTTCCACAAAATTTGTTCAGTGTATAATAAATTTTCATAGTACAGTCTACCTTAAAACAATTATGAATAAGGGTTAAAAAAAAAATATGAAGTGGAAGGGTTATATTCAATTTGATAATTGAAGAATGGTATTTAAATAAATAAAATGTAAAAATCTATTACCGTCAAATTTAAAAATAATATATTTTTTTATTAAAGAAATTGTTTGATATTCTACATTGAATTACTGTCCTATTAGAGGGCAGGTTTGCAGCTTTGGAACAAATTTGCAACCGCAGATCTGTTCCTGTACTTTAGATTCAATCTAACAATTTGCAGTGTTTTTGCCCCTACAATTTAACCTCATGCACAGGCTTCTACTCTGTCTTTTGTAAAGTTTGGGCTATAACAATATTGATAAATATGTTTGTTAGGTGGTTATAAGATGAAATCAAAAGGGTTATGCATTCACCAGCTTCTTGAAATTAAACATCATTAAAAAGAAATATACATAATTTTTGTTCTTTTATTACAGCAAATCGAAGTGTGTCAATATTGATTATTCTAGAATGTTCTAGAATGATTTTCTTTGGAATGCTTGAGTGGATTATTGCTCAGAGGATAAGAAGGAATGCATTAAATGACTATATACTAGTACATTACATCAAATCATATCAGAAGTGTGTAGTTAGCTCACGGTACATGGATAAAAGAGGCTTAGTCAATCAATTTTGAAATTTGAAGTTTAAATTGTAAAAGAACAAGTTCACGACCAAAAGTCACCCTAACAACCATTAACTTATCTTAGAAATAGAATAACAACTAAATGCAAATGACAAACTACTAAATGAAGGCAGGTGTATAAATAGTGTGACAATTAAACCCCAAGAATGTAACATACCACCAAACATTTTTTTTTCTTACAAAAATAATAACTGTATTCATTTGATGCAAATCCAAAAAAATGTATCATACCACCCAACCATTTTCGTACTTACCTCTCCCATCAAAAATCGTATCTATAAGACTGAATAATTAGCATATATGAATAATGTAACTGTATTGATTTGTTGCAAATCAAAAACAATGTATGCACATAATTATCTGTCACATCGAAGGTCTTATCTATATGATTGTATTATGTGAATAATGTTCCAGTGTGTGGCCGATCATCGTTGAAGATGCGTGACTAGAGTTGTAGCCCGCACGAAATCATATATCCCCCATAAAATTTAACAACAATGTTGTCAAATAATTAACATGGAAAGTTCTTCGAAATGCTCTAAATGGTAATGACATCAGTGCAGTATTTGTATATACACAACGAGAGTTAACAACTTTAAATTTCTTCAAAACTATCGCTCATATTTACAAGTGCAGCCCATTTTCGTCCTTAAATCCTGAAAATTCTCCATTGCCTAAGCATATTAAAAATTTGAGGACATTATTAACTAGCCATCAAATGTTTAGAAAACTGCCACAAATGACATTAATCTGCCTTGCTATGAGTGAACTATGAGCTCAATGAGCTCCAGTTACACAGCCTCAAAAAGGATTTGACAGGAACTCAGTCAAATTGAATATCCACCACAGCATCACCCAATAATCCAAATCAGAATCCAGTTTCTGATCAAACCCAGGGATTTTCAGGAGCTCTATTGCATATAAAATGCTTGGTAATATATCTTGTAATTCCTTTTCAAAATGTACCCAGTAAAAAAACTGATAAAATTCAAATATACAGTGATGCTATAAGCATTTCAATATAAAACAATGAACCCAAAAAATGTCAATATGCAACAAAATATTCAAGGCAATAATTACATGATATATGAATAAAACATAAAAATGTCTCCGTGCAGCTAAAAACCCGCAACAGTGCATCCAAGGATTATTAAATAGATGGAAATAACATGATAGGATATATCTTTAATCAGCTACATTTACATTTTACACAGGACACCCCTGAAGGTGCCTAAAGATTACATATACATGCGATGCACCAACAGGTACTAAGCATTCAACTTTTTTAAGTTTTCTGGAATGCTCACAAGTATGCATTAACTGTAAGGGCCGAACTGGGTAATACACTCAGCAAGATCACAAATAGCGAGAACAGGATCAACATTACATTAACTGTTTCCTGTTAACTTGAATCTAAGACATCAACATTACTACAGAGAGAACCGAAAAGAGAAACGTCACCACCGATACTCCCTTCTGCCCTGCAATAAAAAAAATAGGCAATGCAAATCATTAAAGAGATCAGATAAAAGAAATTATTAATGATGACTGGAAGATCCTGCAATTTGAAGAGCATAAGCATCTAATTATGCCCAAAAGAGTTAAGTAATTTAATATTTAGCATGTCAACGTCTTGCTAACATTCATCTTGATATTGTCTTGGGCAATGCAGGTCCTTTCAGATTGGAAAGCAACATATAGGCGTCTTACTAACAAGTAGCCAAGATAGAACTGGTTGACAAAGTGCAACTCATAGAGGTACCAGTCATATAAAGTGATGAACGGTCAATATCCTACACAAGATGATGCGAAGTATGGTACGACCGACATCATATCATAAGCTTGTGACTGCATTTTTTTAGAGATTTAAGTGAAACTAAAACTTAAAACTCAACTTTCAGTTTTGTTTGATCTCTGATAGTGGAAAAATCATAACAAGAATGCATAGCTGTACAATTGTAAGAGAAAAAATATAATTAACTAAAAAATAATACAAATAAAATGCATTTGTGGCAGAAATATAAAAAATAGAAATAATTAAAAAAGTGTTTACTTGTAAAATAATAAATGCAAAACAAAAGATGAAAACTAGTAATCCTAAATATTACTGGGTTGATTCGTGTAGAGCCCTCCATGCATTTACAAAGAGGAAGAAAAGGGACCGATTAGCAGTGTGGCCTGTACTCAACTAGTTGGCCAATTAGCAGTGATTTTGCCCCAACAAGTCTCAGGCTCAATATATGGTAGATATGACACTACTAACTGACGGTCATTATGTCATGGACCCTTATGTTTGACTCGTTACATAAGTAATAGCAGATGAATATTATTTACAAATGTAACAAACACGAGTCATAGTGATAATGTTCAAAAGATTTTGTAGATTCCAAGGTGGCTTGTCCACCATAAGTTGAGATCTCAACAAAATTGAGGATGTTCAGAAGAATGTCTCAAACAATAACACAATAAATTATATCAGTCACTGAGAACATCTAAAATATGGCTTAGGTGCATGAATAAGCCATTGAATCTCAATTAAACAGTGATATGATGAATCACCAGATGAACCAATAATTTCTTGATATTTTGTCCATATATTACAAAAATTAATAGAATACAATATTTTAATATTCTATTAATTAACGAGATAATTATTCCAAAGAGGCTTATCTCCTTATATAGAAATTTGAGAAGAAACCACTCAAACTCAAAGCTAAAAGCAAATCTAGAAAAAAACAGAAAGAACACACTTGCCACTAAAATGGCTTTATTACAACTATATGCCTTATCTTTTAATAAATTATAATACCCTCCCTTAAGGCTTACTTCACTGAAAACAAAACATAAAAAATTAGAAACCACTGTTCCATGGAGTTTCTTGACGGGGGGCGCAGGGATGGGTTTTGGGGACGGGGAACCAAGGGCTAAGTTTGGGGACAACGAGGGGACGACGGGGGAATGGTGGCAGGGGGTGGTGCAAATACATATAGTACTTGAATAAATATTTATGAAAAGATGTGTAAGGACAATGATTGCATACCAAGTAAAGTTTAAACTAATAAACATTAAAAACATGGCAATGATTGCATTGAAAATTAATTTAGGTTTGGGGGGTGGGGGAGTGTCAACCCACATGTCCACGTGTCATCCATGTTAGCAAATTTGAAATAAGCCAATTTGAATGATAGAGTGAAATGACGGCTTGCATGTGTGAAATGACACTGAACTACCGCCATTTTTCTTGATGATACCCTTCATTTATATTTCTTTATTGCCTTAGTCATAATCTTAAACATCACCAAAAGGGTAAATTTCATATGAAATTGGCGTTAGCACTACAAAGGAGTTGCAGGAAGAAGGAATTGGGTTTTCAAAGAAAGATTGCAGGAAAGGAAATTTCGCAGGAGTGTTTGCTTGATTGTGGGCAGTTGAAACAATGGGAGGTCAGTTGATTAGGAATGAAATACCTTGCTTCCAAAGATGCGAGGTCAGCTAGGGCAGAATTCACTGAACCTAGTGACCCTCCGCTGGTTGTAGATAAGCAAGGAAGGAGAACTTCTCTGCTAGAGAAGTGGAAACAAGTAGTCATCTACATTGTCAAGTATATTACTTGTGAGGGCCGACAATCATGCCTCCATTCTATGCATTTTAAGCTCCTGAACCATATGAGACATGGAAGAAGGATGAACGTGCCCAATGTGTTGTACAACCTACTTGCAATTATGGCAGCTGAAATGCAAAAAGGTAGGGACAATTTTGTTTCTCACCATTGTTTGATAAAATTGTTAGTAGAGAAATCCTTGCAAGAGGTGTCTGGTATGACATGGGAGGAATTTGTAAACATTGATCAGTTCAAACTAGAAAATGTGTGTCCTAGAGGTCAGTCTCAAGCTCGTAGGGTTAGTACAGGCGAGAGGGTTGCAGAGATCACTCCTAGAGCTTCAACCTATGGTGCAAACCCTAGCTCAAACCCTCCTGCAGCCGAACAAGCTATAGAAATTGGCTCCTCTGAGTCAGAATATTTAGATGAAGAAAGTTCATCCTTAGACCCTGATGTTAATGTTCTTCCCAAAACCCCAATTCGAACTAGGGCTGCTATTAGAAGAGAGGAAGCACAAATGAGGAAGGTGAAGGCCAAGAAGCAAATGCCAGAGAAAGTAACACCAAGCCCTAGGAAACGAAAGGCTGATGACACTGGTCTTCCTGTAGCCGAAGAAAAACATAAAGGCCCTCCTAAGAAATCAAAACCAACTGGGCCAGCTGTTGATATGCCCCCAAAGAGAAGCCCTAGATTCAGAAAAACACCTAGGGAGGAGACGGAAGCCCCTATGGGGCAGGTAAATGTTGAAGAAAAAAACATTTTTGAAGAACAAGCAAACATAAGATTAGCAGAGCTTGCTGCTATTGTAGAACAGGTTGAGAATCAAGAGCAAGATGAGAATCAAGAACCACTGCAATCTGAGCAAGATGAACAACCAGAATCACTGCAACTGGTGCTATTTGAACAACAAGAATCGGTGCGAGGAAAGATTTTGGTAGGAAAACATAAATCTCCCACTTTTTCATGGAATCTTGTAGCTCTAAACCTATGGAGTGGGATGCAAAGGAAAGAGGAGTGAAAAAAGGAAAAACGCAAGCTACAGGAAGAGGTTAAAAAGAAAAATGCAGAAATTGAAGAAAAGAATGCAGAGATTGTTGCCTTGAAGGATAAAGTAGATAATGTGGTAGCTTTAGTACCCCAAATGCTGGCATGCAGAACTCCTCCAAGAGTATATGCACTACATTTGAAGGAGCGAAATATTTCCTTTAAACTGTCAAGGATTATTTCAGGTTTGAGCCCTTCTATTGAAACTCCACATGAGTTTTTTCAGGCCTACCAATCTTCCCCTTCTGAAGTTAAAAATCTGTTGTGTGAATTGTACCTGCATAATTATGTTGTGCCTAATGATCATGATTAGAACCCATTACTATACATTGGAGATATCCAATTGAGGGCGTTTATGTCTTGGATCCAGAATGAAATTAGTTGGGGGCAGCAATTTAGAACTTACAGGGAAATAGAACTCCATACTCCCTTGTCTCTTAGAGCTGAATCCAGTAACCCTGCAGACATTTACCAAACATGGCATAGAATTCTTTACCACCCAAGCTACAAAAATAGGATCATGTCTATTAGGGAAGAGGCATACCCAGAATATGAGAAGGTAGTTGCTACTATAGGGAAATAGGTAATGGGGTACTTATCATAGAGGTGGAATAGTTTGACAGATCAATTGAAACAAGCTAAACCTCACTCCTTGAAAAATTATGCTGCAGCATGCAAATGAACTGATAGGTACATGCAGATTGGGAGGATGAACCGGCAGTATTGGCTTCCATTAACATTTCAGCCACCTACTTTGTTGTGGCATGCGCCTAATTACAAATATTATCAGTATGACATAGCCACAGAAAGGCCAAGGTGGAACAGATTGGAAAAAAGCAAGGATTCTACTAGGACCCCAATTTAGACACTGCAGAGACTGATCCAGGACAGTTGGCAGTAGGTGACTTCAGAGCATTGACTAGGCAAAGGAATAGTGCTCCCTCTGTTCGAGGACCAGCAAAACATTAGGTTGGGGGGAGATGATGAGTCCAATTAATGGCTCAATTTTGATGGGGTTTATTATATATTTGTTGTTGTTACCATAGACTTTGGCACTTGGTTATTGACATTTTCCATTTTATTTCCTTAAAACCATAAACCTTGGGCATAAGTTTATCCTTGTGACTTTTAATGATATTAACATGCTATGTAAATTATCTATGTTAATTTTACATGTGGTTGAATGGATGTTACTTTAAGGTAATTATGGATATGCAATTGTTTGTGCGTGCTAATGTCATTATGCAGGTTCACACTAAGATGTTGATGTCAACGAAGCTTGCAAAGTGGAAGAAACTCCTGCCAGTTGGTCGGTTGCTAAGAAAGTCAAAAAGATGGTCATTAAGAGGTCAAAGGAGGGAAAACTCTCAATGAAGGGAAACTTCCAATGGAGGGAAATTCCTAGTTCGAATGGAAGATTGTAACTACACTTTAATGTTCATGTTTGTTAGTTGAGCAAATCTAGGGAGTGTGGTGTGTTGGATTCTCGTTGGGTCAAGTCTGCTTTGACCAAATTTGGCGCATGCATAACTTCCTCTCTTTTTTATGCTTTCAATAAATGGCATCCTCCTATTTTGATGGAGTCGACTGCCTAGGTAGTTAGGGTTAATTAGAAGTTTTTCCCTCTATAAATAATGGTCAAATGCCCCTTTTCATAAAGTTGGATGTTCTAAGATTGTACTTGCATCTTCCAGTTTTAGTAATACTGTTATATTGCTGATATGTTGTAATCATGCTTTCAAGGAATAAAATGATATTCTGATTTGTTGCATCTGAGTTAGCTTAAGGAAGACTCACTCAAGGGGGCCCACTTGGTGAGAATTCCACCCATTTAGTTTAAAAGTTATTTTATGTTCAGCAATTAGTTTCAGTTTCAGTAGTTGTTTGTTCCTACAGCCACTGGAATTTTGTTCTATGACTGTTCCTGCAGCCTAGGTAGACAGAGTAGTTTCCTGTTTGTTTGCTGAGATTTTCAGTTCTATCTTCCATTTCCAGTCCAGTTGTTAATGCTTAGTGTAGTTGTTGATTCATGCTCAATGCTTAAGTTGATTTCTTTCCAGCATTTTATTTCCAGTACTGTTTATTTTCTAGTTTATGGATGACTACAGTGGAGTCCTAGTGCACATACAGTGCTGACCCATTTCAAGTTTACGTCCCTAGGTTGACAATGAAATGCACCTTCATGATGAGTAAAATAGCTACTTAGTGCAAATGTCCAATCTCTAAGTCACAGCTTTAAGCGCTTAGTTATTGAACCATTAGAGGAGGCCAACAAGAGGTTTGGGGGAAAATCAGAAATAAGTATAAGAATTGCAAATGAAACTTTGGCATATTAAGTAAAGTTTAAACTAATAAACATTAAAAACATGTCAATGATTGCAATGAATTTTAACAATAGTGGGTGGAGATTTGCGATCAAAGGACAGTGCCCTTTGTGAGGGTCTGGAGGTAGAGCCCCCAACACGGTCAAGGGGCAACTTGTGGGGGTCTGGGGATAAAGCCCCCAATAGGGTCAAATGGCAGCACCCCTTGCGGGGGTATGGGGGCAAAGCCTTCAAAACCTCACAAACCATCATGGCAAATGTTGTTTTCACGATTTTACTGCTTATCTTTTGCAACACCTAGAAGTCTCTAGGGCAGTTGGGAGACTCTTCAAAGTCTCCTGAACATCCTGAAGTCCCCAAACCAAGTGGCATCTTGGAGATGTCCCCAAATCAAAAAATATATATGTTTTTTAATTTTTTATCTTTTTCTCCCTATCGGCCGCGAGATACACCTAAGTGTCCCTGAGACAGTTGAAGGACTCTTAGGAGTCCCCCAGACGTCCCGAAGGAGGTGGTAGAGGTGGCAAAGCGGTGGCAGGACATCTCCCCACGTCCCGAAGACGTCCTTGTCTCGAAAACACCTTAAACCATGAATATGTCATTCTTCATAAGCTTTTCTTTGAAAACAGACCATTACACCAAGTAGAACTTCATCAAGTTGTTTGGAACCTTCGTAAAGGTGTAGCTCCCAAGCTAAATTCCCAAGTTCCTAGATTACCACCTCCCCAAACTCCCAAATCGCATATCTTTTGAACCATTGGACAACAATCCATGTTGAGCTACTTAACTGAGCTCCATCAAATTGTCTCATAACCCTTGTAAGGGTATGACTCCCAAGATCACAAACTCCCAAGTTAACTAGGCAACCATCCATTTTGAGCTGTCTATATTGGCTTTCTTCTTGTCTTCAAAGAACTAGACTTCTTTAAAATGCACAAATAACAGCTTCTCCTTCGCATGCAAGTTCATGCAAGTATATGCAACTTACATGCAACTAACATACATGCACATGCAAGTTATTTTGCATGAAAATTCCTACACAATTCTTTGAAAAAAAATCTGCCCACACAAAAAAAGAAACCCGTGATTTAACATTGATACTCTCACGAGTTTTTCCACAAGATTTAACTTCGTTTCACATGACTCCCTGCTTTAATACCATATTGCAAAAATTAATAGAACACAATATTTGAATATTCTATTAATTAATAGGATAATTATTACAAAGAGATTCATCTCCTTATATAGAGATTGGAGAAGAAACCACCCAAACGGATAAACATTACATGACTCACTTAAAGCTAAAAAGTGAATCTAAAAAAAACGGAAAGAAAACACTTGCCACTATAAGCCTTATCTTTTAATAATTTAATGTTATTCTAAAAAAGTCATGTATAACTTTTGTGTAGCATCCAAAATGATTGGTTCCACTTCCTTCACAAGATGAGCTAAACTTCAAAGATTTATCAGTTTATGATACAAAAGCAAAAAATATTTAACGAGAAATGTTATTAGGAATAAACAGAACAATATTTAATGGGCCTGATAACCTTGCAAAACCAATTGAAGTTGACTGTTTCAAGGATTTTATGAGATGAAGATAAAAAGAGTTGGTAGGGCAGATAGAGGAAAATTGTGCAAATGAGCAACAGCCATGATAAGAACCTCACTGTAGGTGGCTAAGAATACTATTAAAAAAACAGCACACATCCTTCTATAGGATTAAAAATATCTTATCCATAGAGGATAAGGATGACGGATCCAGATTTTTGATTATCAGAATCAGATGAGGCAGCGTGGATTCCCTCACTTCATGCATTTCCATTCTCCCTGAAAGTGGCGTGTTCAATTTCATGCACTGAGCCTTCCACTCCCACACCCACAATCATGACAACAATTGAAGCCACCAAAAAAGAAAAAAAAACATCCATGTCGAAGCCATGTGAAGGAAGAGAAAGACTAATCTCCAATGCATATGAATTATCTAGCCCAAGACCTTGATCACTTGTTGTGCCAAAGAGGCCAGAATTGACCTCTTGATTGCAGCACTTGCCTTGCTCCAGAAATCGTGATTTTCCCAGTTGTATTGATGCTCCACTAATGGAGAATTTGATACCTTCTTTTCACTGGAAATTCAATCTCCATCTTGGCAGAATTTTGCACCCCTTCGAACTGAGAATGAAATTTGTCTTGACTGCTTAAACAAATCTGATCAGATCTTTTCTTAGACCCACTCTAATACCATGTTAGTTTTTAGATCAGAAATGTCAACAAGCAGAAAACACAACTCGGAGACAATGAAGTTTGAATGAACACAATATTTTACACTGGGAAAACCCTCCTACTCTAGGGAGAAAAACCCAGCAAAAATGATCTCTTATATATCAAATGAATAAGTGCAGAAACTGCATACAGAATCAGGCCTTAGACAAGGCTGAGTCTAATACAATGAATAGATACACTTCTCCTTGAAGTGAATCACAAATGATGACACTTCCTTTAAGAATCGAATCTGCTTCTTAGAAGGCGAACTGCTGCTGAATAGTGCGAATTGAAGTTGAATGAATGATGATAAAATGAGAGGACTCCATCCTCTATAAATACCAAACTAGGCGGCCTTCTCTCTAGGGCCAACCTAGAACAAATATATTTTATTTATAAAGGATGAAGGCCGACCTGCCTTGAGCAAGATATAATTAGGAGAAAATGTCTCCCGCCGCTACAACACTAACAACATTGAGCATATTAGAGGAGTTTATCATCAGATTTCATAAGGGTTTGATAGCAGATCAGAAGTTAATGTAGACCATTATCATTGCTCATCTTTATTGCTGCTCAAGCTCTTAATTACTGGCACATGGGAATCACATTGTGCATTTCCTTAGTGATCATCATTTGGAAACTCAAGAGTTTGAAGCTGACGTTCGGGTTACGGGTTCGGGTCGAGAACCGATGCGTGGGTACGCAAAATTTTTTAGGGTTTGGGAGGGTGTGTGGTGTGTATATATATATATATATATATATATATATATATATATATATATATATATATATATATATATAATTAATAATTTAATATATTATAAATCTATATATATGTATTATATATACAAAAAAATAAGAGAAATATAGAAATTGTAAAACTAAATCATTTCATAGTATGATACTCTTGATCATTGATCAATGCCAAATGCCAAAGATAAATATTAAATGCCAATTGATAGTTGAAAAATATTCAAATAAAATTACTGAATTACAAAATGTAGTTCATGAAACATTGAAATAATAAATATATAAATAATAAATATATTATAATTAAAAAACTAATTTGAATATTTTAAAATATTAAATTTTTATATTAAACAATAAATATAATTAAAAAATTAATTTAAATATTCAAAATATTATATTTTAATAGATTAATAAGAAGACAAATCAACATAGTTTAAAAAACCAAAATATAAAGATATTAAATTTTATTTAGAAAATAAAAACAAAACCTAAATTAAAATCTGTTTCTTTCCATTAAAAATTCAATTTATGAGACACATTGCCTCTCGTTATTCCATCCTCCGGCAGCCCCTCCGCCTCCCCCTTTTCCGAATGAGTGCGAGTTATTGAAAGCAGGGCGTTCGATCAATCGCCCCGTAGGGCATGGCCGGGCCGGGGAATGGATAGGAATTCGGACCGGGAGAGATAGACGCGTCAATTCACGACAAAATTGCAGCCCGACTCACCTGCAATACTGGGTTTCGAATTTTTGTGGTTTAGATCGAAGTAAACCCAACAATCAAAAACCCGGGCCAACGCACAGGGCTGGGCACGCACCCTGTGCGTACCCAGCGCGTACCCACAGGCGAACCCGTACCGGGTTCGCACCCGAACCGGCCCGGAGGTTGGGTACGAATCGTAACACAGGTTTGAAGTGAAGAATCAAGACGGGTGGAAGGACAAGCATTACAAGACGTTTATTTGTTGCAAGTGTCATCTTTAACAGCCATGTGGGTTTCTAGTGGCCGTACTATTCCTTTCAGCAGGCCGTACTTCTACTATTGGCTGGGACGTGTGAACTTGAGGCAGAAACACCTAGGGATTGAGCTTTCTTCCATCACTATTGAGGGCGGCTGGGCATACACTCAGATTTGCACATTCATATGGTGGAGAACTCTTTATCTGCAGATAGGCATTCATTGTAAGGGTTTCCTGTTGCTGGTAAACATTTCCTGATTTGCTGATAATAAGTTTTCAGACCAGCATTCAATGTCGTTGATATCCGGATATGATTATATTGTTGTGCAAAGAAATGATAATCTAATTTGAATATGTACATTGTATTTGCAAGATTGTGTTAAATCAGATTTGAGTTGCCATTGGATTTATCTCCTGTAATTATCTTTATTTGCATTTATATTTTGAGTCTCTTTGCAATACCTAGCATTAAATCTCATTAAAATTCAAAACAAGCAAAAGCTTTGAAACCCCAAGCAAAACATACAGGCAGAAACTTAGTAAGTGTCCACCTAGGGTGGGACATTTCACCCAACCTACAAACAAACTCTTCAAAGGCCTTCTCCCACCTTCAACCTAAAAGAAAAACATTTAGGAAGCTAACCAAACTCAACTCCCTCCTCTTTTTATATTCTCCCCACGTTTGGTGCCTAGACAAGTAATTTCATGGGAAGAATCAAAGTTGACTCCTCAAGTGTAACTCCTCCCAGTGGCACCAAATTTCAAAGCATTCAAGGGCATTGACCAAGGACAACTTGATGAACTTCCCACCATATTTCTCTCTCCAAATGTGCAATATTTTCAAGGGGTCAATGCAAGAATAAGGGAGTCAAAATGTAACTACTTTGAGCATTGACCAAGGACAACTTGATGAAGTTCCCACCATATTTCTCTCTCTAGATGTGCAATATTTTCAAGGGATCAATGCAAGATCAAAGGAGTCAAAATGAAACTACTTCCACCTAGTAACCGCAATTAAGACAAGGCATGCAGGATTCTCCTCAATTTATAACTCGTCTATGCATGGGTGCCCCATTGAAGGTCATTGGCATGCAAATGAAGGTCAAACATGCAATTTTAATAAGCAAATTGCAAGCATCCACCCACCCCAAGTGTCATTATGAGACACTAAGACTTCAACTTCCACAAGGTGTTGTGAACAAGGTCATTTTATTACACAAGCAATACAAGATTACATCTAATCTTCTAGGGAATTGTGACAATGTCTCCCCTTGCAAAACTGGTATAGGAACCACACAACTTCTATGACAAACTAGATAACTAGACTAGCAACTATCACATTGTATTGAACCAATACATCCAAAACTTCACCCTCGAGCTCCCAACCTACAAACAAACTCTTCAAAGACCTTCTCCACCTTCAACCTAAAAGAAAAACATTCAAGAAGCTAACCAAACTCAACTCCCTTCTCTTTTTGTATTCTCCCTACGTTTGGTGCCTAGACAAGTAATTTCATGGGAAGAATCAAAGTTGACTCCTCAAGTGTAACTCCTCCAAGTGGCACCAAATTTTGAAGCATTCAAGAGCAATGACCAAGGACAACTTGATGAAGTTCCCACCATATTTCTCTCTCCAAATGTGCAATTTATCAAGGTGTCAATGCAAGAATAAGGGAGTCAAAATGTAATTACTTTGAACATTGACCAAGAACAACTTGATGAAGTTCCCACCATATTTCTCTCTCCAAATATGCAATATTTTCAAAGGGTTAATGCAAGAATTAAGGAGTCAGAATGTAACTACTTCCACCTAGTCACCACAATTAAGACAAGGCATGCAAGATTCTCCTCAATATATAACTCCTCCACACATGCGTGCCCCATTGAAGGTCATTGGCATGCAAATGAAGGTCAAACATGCAATTTTAATAAACAAAGTGCAAGTAGCCACCCACCCCAAGTATCATTATGAGACATTGTGACTTCAACTTTCACAAGGTGTCATGAACAAGTGTACAAGTGTCAAGTGGGGCCTTCAAAATATTCCAACCATAGGGGAACATCCAAGTGAAGGAAATCATATGAATTTGAACATTTGAAGTGTAGAGATCGCCTCCTCAACCTAGAAATACAAGGCTACACCACAAAATCCCAAAAATTAAACAAAAAAATATTGTTGGTTGATGCTAATGGTTGGACCCCTAAGATGCTCCTACATCACCCCTTCATTGTAGTCAATTTGTTTATGTGAAAGAAGGTGCATGTTGTAATGCACATAAATTATCTCCTCTTCCTTTTTAGATGTCAATCGATTGCATTTTACTAGATACATGGAGTATATACTCCAATTCCACTCAAATGAAGACAAGTTAGCAACCAATTGAAGCAAAGTTATAGAGTTGAGTTATAAAATATAAATCAAATGTTAAACTTGAGAACAATTATTTTGAAAATAAAAATAAATCCAATCTCAATAGACTTTTTGTTAAAAAGACTTACTTGTTATAAAATTTTGATCACATGAGGTTGTAGGTGTTTGAATGTCTGGCCATGGTGGTACCACCAATTGTGAGCATCCTTCTCATATTTGTCACAAGAAGTGAAAATACTTTGACCAATGGAGTGTATGAAGTCAAAAAACCCATTCATAACTACATCTTCAACATCAAGATTAGGAAAGAATCTAGCAAATGCTAGTTTGCACCCTTTAGTGTTCATTCACTTCCACATCTCTATATGGTGCAATCCTCATTGGCAAAGAAAGGATCTCAATGTGGTAATATTTTGGAGCCAATGTAAAGGCAAGAAAAAAGGATCTCAATGTCATAATATTTTGGAGTCAATGCAAAGGAAAGAAATTATAATGGGGTGGTAATCTTATTCCACCACTCAACAAGAATTGTCTATACCTATTTTAAGAAAAAAAATTCAAATCTTTCTCTTTCTACTTTATGGACTTCATCTTCTCAATCATTGAATTGACGCCATCATATACCTCTCCCAAGCATGGCTTTTCTATGTCAATTAAACAGATCGTACTCAAAAATGGGCTCGACAAAACCAAAAAGATATTTCACATGATCCCACCAAGTGTCATCTAGGATCATTTGCTTAACATTTGTTGTCTCTAAATGTTGGAGTCCCTCCATATAGACCAAAATTGGTTGATCACCATACTAGAAAGTACCTCCCACACCTTCTAACTCATATTAAGACAATTGTGTTGGATACAACTCGAGTCTTAACAAACCTATTTGAAAAGTTAAAATTAAAAATTAAAATTAGACAAAAGCAAACATACTTAAATGTTAAAAATAAATTACTAAAGTGAAACAACTTTTTACCATCACTTACCTTCAAGAACCCCAATTTTAATAATGATCTAAATTTGGCCTACGACATGCGATTGCTGAAAAACATTTAGATCCCTTTGGCCTCAATATACACCTATTTGATCCAATCAAATTTTCTAAGCAATTTTTGTAGCATTATGTTGAGCAAGTGGACAACACAAGAAGTCCAAAAGATGTGTGAATATTGTGCCTCAACAAACAAACTAGCCACTCTACAATTTTTTGTTTTGTTCATTATAACATGGATGTTTTGCGGCTAGACTTCCTTGATAGCCCATATGAAAATGTCAACAATAAATTGTGCATCTTTCACTTGCCCCTAACAATCCATAGCTTTCAAAAATATTGCCTCTTTAGGGGACATTACAATCATATTGATCAAGGGTTAAATTTTAAAATCCTTCCATCTATTAGAAGCAATGCCCACCCTTGTCTCAATACACAAATACCTAATGAGCTGCAATGGATCTTCTACATATGTCACCTCCCTTGCCAATAAGATGTTGTGTGCCTTCTAGGATGACCCCGCAGTGCAACGACAAGTTGCAAGCAGTAGTGAAACTATTGTCCAGTGCTCAAATCTCACCAGTGGATGGTAGGACGAACATGCATCGATCGCTGGTTGACAAAGAACGGAGGAGTGGTGCTCAGAGGACGAAGGAGGATGGAAGAAGCTCGGGCGTTGTTGCAGGGTCAAAGTTGGAGGGATCGATGGAGAGGTGGAGCTAGCGAGGGTGTTCAAATAGAGATTTGTCATCGGAGCCTGCAGGGAGCTTGGCGGGAATGCAGGCAGGCGAAGCAGACAAAGGAATGACGTCGAGCCTTGCAGGGAGCTTGGTGGGAATGCAG
>VDFB02093461.1:0-86105 GCA_007258455.2 Sequoia sempervirens
TTGGCGACATCATTCTTCTACGGACCCGTGAAGAAATTCCTAGATCTCTCTATATAGTTTGGTTGATTGAAAAAGATCATAAGATCGATGTTCTCTATTGAAGAGTCAAGCATCTCCTTCGCCTTTGTTGGATATGCTATGGAATCAGTTTCCGTTAGCTAAAATTGGCCCTTGTGAAAGATCGAAAGCTTGGAGTTGGTCGAGTTATACAATCCTAATTTTTGGCGCCTCTTCTTCTTGCCGTAAATAGAGCTAAGTCGGGAATCATTTCAAGCCATATTAAGTATCACTTCTCTAGATATCATTTTGTTTTGTCTAGGCAGAATTCTGAGCTACTTGAATCTTTATATAATCGAGTAAATTTATCTAGTAATTTACTCAAGTCTGCTACTTCTTGTCATGGCATAGAGACCCACGCTAGAAGTATTATTGAAAGCGATAAGGAAATCACATACTGGTTATGCATGGTAATTATCTGATTTCGAGTAACCCTTCATGATGAACATCAATGGTCTTTACATCCTCACAGTCAAGAGCTCGACTATTGACAAATCGTGCTGCTAATGGTTGATGTTTGAGATCAAGTTGCAAAATGGCTGCAACCAAATAGAGATAAGTATTTGTTTTTGTTTATATTTTTTTATGTGAAACTCAGTCTGCTGAGTTGTGCAGATCTGATAAAGTTTATGAGTGATGATCTTATCCATCTCTAACTCTCTGGGTGTTGCTAGTAAGCATGTTGTATCTGTTTCATAATCTAGTGGATTGCAATCGGAAACGGAGTGCATCGTAAATTTGAACGGTCAAAGACCATGTTCAAATTTAACCCTGCGAAGGGCCTGTGTTCAGGCCGTGAAGGTGGTGGACTGATCTGAGCACAAGAGCAGCGTTCCATACTGTGCCCAGTAATTGCATCCATCAAAATATTTAAAGAGATGAGTATTCTTTGTTTTGTTTGAAATCACCTTTCTAGGCTGAATTTATGTTATATCATTTATTTGGATCATGTGTGATTAGTAAAGAGAGATTGTGGTTTCTCTTGAATTGTGTTCACTGACATAAGATCCTTGAAGATTCAAATTATTCGTTGCAAGTTAGTTTTCATACTAGTTGTGAAGATTTCTAAGTGTGACTCTGAAATAAAAATAGAACTACAATTTCAATGGTGATTAGTTGGTCACATCGATATCATTTCTCTAATGCATGAAACTATGATAGAATCTTAACTCTTGGAGAGGGTTGGTTCTACATGTTAACAACATAATGCATTCAAGAAATCTGTAGTTGTGCAGATTGTCTTTTGTTGTGTTGAGTTTAGCACCCTCGAGAGGAGTAAAAGATGAAAGAAAGAATTATATCAAAATTCAATAAAGATAAGTTTCTTTATCCTTTCATCCTGATCTTTTGATATATTTCTATTATAAGTTGATTTATTTATTTTGTTCATAAATTCTTATGCATTCATGCTATATCCTGAAATAGTAAACCTTGTATGATTCTAGCCTTGATATTTCTTTGGATAGTTATAAACTGTTAGTAATCTCTCTCTAAAATGCTTCCAGGACAGATCTAGGAGCAAGAAGGTGATGAGAGATTGCTTAGTGATGAAAAGCTTGAGGCATCTTGTGAGGAAGTCATGCCGACCAAAGAAATGATCAAGCGTGAAGTCACAATTTGCAGCCATGGGACTGAGTTGGTGGCTAGAGGGAGTTCACTTCCAGAAGTCTTCTTTGCAATCTCTGAAGCAGGGATCAAGAGGGGGTTTTGTAACTCATTGAGAAGAAGTGAAGATTACTGTATTGCAAGGCTAGGTGCTAAATCCTTAGAGGATCCCTTCAGCTGCTGAGATCATAATTGCTCAAGACAATCATCTAGATCTGACATTGGTAGCTCCGCAAACCTATTCAGAATAGTGTGATCTGGGATGAGGTCAAGGAGGACAATCCTGAACTCTACAATATTAGAGGTGTGCTCTGGAAAACTTTTTCTAAGGCAAGCATTGCAGGCAATCTTGGACAAGAGGTCAGAAGGTTGATGCAAGTACTTGAGGATTCAGAGGGAGCCTACTGAACCTGAAGAAGATGGTAATCTAGTTGATCTTGGTTCTTTATGTTGATTTATTTCTTACTAGAGAAGATCACCTCATTATCAAATACAAGAAGGAGCTAGCTTCTAAATTTGAAATGAAGGATCTTGGTCTCATGCACTATTGTCTTGGCTTAGAAGTATGGCAGAAGCCTAATGAGATGATTCTAAGTCAAGGGAAGTATACCATTGATATTCTGAAGAGATTTGGTATGATGGATTGCAAATCTATGTCTATGCCTATGGAGACCAACTTGCATAAGATGAAAGAGGCTGCAGCTAGTTCAGATCTAGTGGATTCCACAATGTACAGGCAATTGATTGGATCGTTGATGTATCTAGTCAATACTAGAACAGATATTTGCTATGTAGTGAGTGCACTTAATCAGTTCATGTGTGAACCAAGGCAAATACATCTAGTTGCAGCAAAACATATCTTGAGATACTTGTGTGGCACAGTTGGATATGGCTTGAGGTATTCATCTAATGTGGAGCTGCTTGGATATACTGATTCTGATTGGGCAAGGTGTGTCACTGATCAGAAGAGCACCTCTGGATGTTGTTTCAGTTTGGAGTCTACAATGATCTTCTGGTGTAACAGGAAGCAATCTTCAGTGGCACTGAGCACCGCAAAAGTCAAGTATATTGCAGCTTCTATGGCAGCTCAAGAAGCAGTGTGGCTTCGGAAGCTCCTTGCAGGATTGTTTGGACAATCATTGGAGCTGACTGTCATCCATTGTGAGAAGCTTTTTGTCATTCCAGTGTTTCATGACAGAACTAAACATGTTGAGATCAAATACCACTATATTAGAGATATAGTATTGAGGAAAGCAATTCAGTTGAGATATATCAGCACTGATGAGCAGACGGCAATCATTCTCACCAAGCCTCTCTCTAGGATAAAGTTTGTGCACTTTCGAGACAAGTTTGGTATGGTGGAGAATGAAGCCCTAACTGAGAAGGAGCCTCAATATCAATGATCCTCTTTAATGCATTTCTTTTTGAGAGAGATTTGAGGTGCAAGCCCTTGTTAATGCATTTCTCCTTGAGAGAGATTTGAGGTGCAAGCTCTTGTTAATGCATTTCTCTTTGAGATTTGAGGTGAAATCCATCAAGATTCACATAAACCTAAACATCAATTATTATGGGAAACTACAGAAAAATTTGTTTATGTTATTATGGGAAGCTAACGAAACTACTGTTTAAGTTAATTCATTGAAATGGCAGAAACTAATTACTAATCAAAGGAATTGTCTCATTCCCTTAAGCAGATCAATTACCTTAAATATTTAACTGGTGACAAATGCTAGCTCCTCATTAAGTTACTATCTCCTTTTGCATCAATAAAAAACATTATAAAATCATGTCACTAACATCCATGCAGAGAAAGTATCTTGCTTGCATCAAAGATAAAAGTGCAAAGTAGCTGGGTGTATTTATACACTGAATATTTTTCCTTATGTATGTGTGCTCATCACCCTCTCTCCTTTCATGTATGTGTCCACTTACAACAAAAGCTACCATTCCATGTGGGTCGTTTAAACAGTTTACTTAAAAGTGTTTGCTGGCTCTTAGTGGTCTTGTTTTTGGCCATCAAAGGGCCCTCTACCTTCTTTTTCATGGTATAAGTGGTGCTCTCCCTTGACTTCCAATGAAAAGAAATCATATGAAAGGTCATATTGGGTGGCTAACAGAAATAATCCTTCATCTGTTGTATTTCCTGAATTTTCATTTAATATTTTGTCTTTATAAGTCCTTTGTTATTCTTCTTCTCAATAGATGTAGCATTAACTAGTGGCTGAACCATGCCAACATATCACTATAAATGGCTGGTAAAATTAACTGACGCATATCTTCCTATGAATACACAAATGAGTTTATAAATGCCCCTTGGAATGGTTGATCTGCTTGAACTGTCCAAAGTTCAATGGCTTACAAAGACCAAGACCACATCTGTAGTCTTAGCACAAAACCACCAGGGTCCAGAATTACAAAACAGACCATTGAGATATTCAATAGATGTGCTCTTATTCAACTCAAAATGACGTTTGCTTCATCAACATTGGTAAAATCCTTTTATGTATAAAGAAATGAGGCAATCACATTGTTTTGTGTCATGCATACACTACGTCATTAACATTCTAGAGCATATGCTAGTTCAGCTTAGTACTTACAGCTTTAAGTTTTTTCAAAAGAAATCTTTTTATGAGCTTATATATCATATTATTAATTGCATACACATAATTTGAACTCTTGTAGAAATAAAATTAGATAGCTTGAAAATAGTCTAGTTTTCAGAACTTACCCGCCGGACAAGGTTCAAACACAAGTGACGCTGTATATCACGACGAAGGTCTGTAGGTAAGCCCCGTAAAAGGGTCTCTTCATCAACCCCTCGAGTAGCAACCCATTTGTACTGAACATAGCGACGAACACGTTCACGGAGAGCTTGAGGTAGTTGACGGTGTCTCATCCATTCCTCTGTATCCCTTCTTTTGACTCTCCACTCTTCAAGCCTAACTGTTAGAGACTGCAAGTAGGTCTGTAGGAGAGAGCATATTGAGGTATTTAGATAAGAAACATAAGAAAATAATTGTATCATAATGACAAACATGCTTCCATATCAAAATAAAAACCTTGAACTCCTAACAAAGAGAAGATGGCATTGCAGATTTTCAAGCAACTCATAAAAGAATATAAATTAGCCAGCAGCAAAGATCCTAAGATCATTATGGCCCCTGCTTAAGAGCAAGTTATATTGTATTCAGGGAAAAGAAAGGAAGACCATATCTATTCTATACCCATGAAGTTTTTGCATTTTCTTCCACTTCAATAAACCTTCTTGCATTTGAATGCTTCTAAATCTATAAGTTAGCTAGGACTTTGATTATATGATCTAGCAGTACACCCACATTTCTCGGCATACAAATAAGGCAGTGGAAATGCTTTCTTATGCAATTTACAAGATTCATTTTTTATCAAAGAGAAAATAAACTCCTTTCTTAACACCAAAAAGCATTATATTGAAAATCACCAATGCCTGACCTTAGAAATAAATACAATCTTGGTATAGCAACAAAGTGCCTCACACGTTATCCTCAATCCCATTAAGCTATTGCCCTTGTGTCACTTTAGAAATCTTTCATATGCCCAAAGTTGTGGTTGGGTAAAACTTAGTAGAAAATTAAATGTTCAACATAATTTATGGAAAATACTTAGCATCTATCACAAGCATAGATAAGCATGGTTTGAAGACTTGAAGATGATCGTGAATAAGTTAATTGAACATATACAAAAGTCCTTTCACAATCTTATTTGCTGAGAACCTCGTTACCTGTTCAAACATGTAAGCTTACATATATCTAAGCCAAGAATGAATAAATATATCAAAGATGGTGAAAGTAATTTTACCTGCATATTCCCGATCAGATGTGCAAATAATACCAAACCAACAATGCAAATAACGATTGCAAATGAGTTCTCCCAGATATAAGTGCTGGTTACAAGATTTTGCCCCACTGAACTGCAAGCACACAGTACACACACAGTTACATCCTGTATCCCATTTTACAACAAAATGAATGTGATCTTTCAAAGTGACATGTATGACATATCACTGCAGAATTTTTAAATGGTTCTACCTTCTATGTGTCTTTCTACTAACCATAGAAAAATTATATGCAAATCAAATCAAAAAGCCTAAAAGTTGGTTTTCAATTGTGATTAGTACAAAGATGAAACCCACAACAGGCTATGGAGTGAAAGTGTTTACCACTGATTCTACACTACCAGATTGCAGCAGTATAATTAATAACAGTAGTTACAATAAACACAATAAAAAGCAGAGAAGCAGATATTTTCATATAGGTTGTATCTTTACAACTGTTCAGTACAGGGAGGCCCAAAATCAGCAAACCTTTCCTGAAATAGACTTGTGTTTTAAATGACAATACATATAGTTATGGGTTATACAACCATTAGCAACCAAACATAATAAGTTACATCACTACCAAAAGCTAACAAATTCATAATTCCTCAAAGATGGCTTTCTACTAACCACATTGAGATGTGACAAACACACGAAAGGTAGGGAGCAGTGTTCTGAAGACAATGGGCACAAGAGAGTCATATGACACAGTTTCCCCTAGAGCTTTCAATGATGTCTTGATCTCTACAACTCTTACAAAAAAGTTCTCTAATTATTCACCATTTTGCATTTGCAAACAATGTAATTGATGATGTAAATGGAGAATTTCTTTCTGATTTTGAAATTCATACACTATCTTGAGATGATCTCAAGCCTCTTTGGTAGTTTTGGTTGTTTGGATGTGAGGTCAAACCTCATAGAAAACATTAAACAAGTCTATCAATTTGGCCTTCTAATTGGCCTTATCACACTGTCTCTGTTCATCTCTAGCTGGTGTAGGTTTGGTGATTCTTTGAGAAACCATACCCAAGAAATCTTCAAATTCAAGTTGAAGTTTTATCTTCGTTTTCCAAGTAGAATAAACAATAACCTTCTCAATACTGACATCAATGACAGCATTTTTCTAACAAAGCCATTTATAGGATGTGGCGTGTCCTTATCTCTCCAAAAGGAAATGTTCACCCTTATTTCTTCCCAAAGATTTATATGGTCAATGTCATTATTGCAACTATTTTAGACATTAAATGTAGTAATTCAAGATGACAGCATTACCTGTAAATGCAAATCAAAGGCACCATTTATATTAAATGTTATGATTGTTGTTACAAACTGTAACAAAGAAATGCCTTGTAAATTTTGAACCTTTTTTCTTTTAAAACAAAATTTTCTTTTATTGTATTTTTGCCCCCAAGAATATAGTTTAATTGCAAAAATAAAATAATATAGTGTTGCCTCTTCTTCTTTTTTAACTATATTATTTACGCATTTTTTATTTATTCAAACTTTTAGGAAAAAAGAATTAAAATTTAGATTTTGCTTAAAAACTTTTCAACCTAAAGTTTTTATAAGCTACCTGAAATGAAACCTCGTATCTTCCTTTTAAATTTAGGAAAAGTGGGATTAAATAAAATAAAATGCACCTTTAACTTTTTATTTCGCAGCTTCTACAAAGTGTTTTTTTCATGACTGGTGCTTAGCAAGCAGGTTTACACAACTGACATACAGACAATTTTCTTCCCTATTCTCTAAAGGTGTTCATCTCTTTACCCACACATCCACCAAGGTATGTAAGAGGCAATTTTTCTTTTGTTTGCTTCAATTGCAAAAGGAAAGGCCATGTAGCTCAACAAGAGTGTTGGTATGCATATCCATGTTTGTTTTGCAGATTGAATAACCATCAAGGCATTGGATGAAGAAATCCACCATTGTAGAACGGTGAACCTATGTACTTCAATGAGGAAAATTTGTCCATCAATGAGGAAAATTTGTCCAAAGGCATGGCCAAGAATTATTGTACCCATTATAACAGGAGTGGGCATTAGCACAGAACATGTTGGTTACTACATCCACAACTCCATTCAAAGAACTGCAAAGGGCATTTCAAGAAGGAAGAGAAATCGACAAGTCAAGAAGTAGCAAAAAAAAAGGCAAAGCCAATGGAAGAAGATATCATTAAGAGGGAGCAGCACAACAGGATTTTTGGTAAGAAGACCTTCATTCAACATGGGTTGAACTTTTGCAAAGCTACTTAGCATGCATATAAGTGTAAATCTTCCAAATTGTTGCATATGTTCCACTTGTTGGTTGAAAAGGGAACTAACTCCATTTGCATGAGAAGGTATGGAATAATTTCACTATTAGAAGGTGGCATGGAGAAGCCATACAACCAATTGTGAAGCAAAGTATGTGTGTAATGTCCCCTTTTGGGATTGCCCTAAATCTTGCCCTAGAATCACAAGCTTAATGTAGTTAGGGTTATAACTTACCACTTAAAAGCTTCAGGCAAGATAAATCTTGGTTTACATCCTACAATCATGTTAGATAATATTGGAAATATAATTCATATGATCAGAACATAGTAAATGCCTTACCTATTTAAGCTATACAAAAACACACAACTATTTCAAGACTATCTAGACTACCAATATCCATAATGCATAGTGGAAGTTTTAATCATAATAGGACTTGGATGAGAAACATGATAAGTCTGCCCAAAGCTATCCATCTAAGCCCAAAGGCGTGCAGCGTCCAAACCAAGACAATTCACCCCTTGGCCCCAAGCAGAAAGATCGTCCAAACCAAGACAATTCCACCCTTGGGGTGGCCTACTTAGTGGATACACTTGTATCTGCTTTTTCTGTCCATGTTGTCTTGTCCTCTTATGATTGAAACCCCTTGAATCCATCCTAACAACTAATCATAGTTTGGTTTGATTGGAAAGCCTTGAAAAAGGGTGTCAGTAAACTACTCAACCCATCTAAGCCCAAGAGCACACAGCGTCCAAACCAAGACAACTCACCTCTTGGCCCCAAGCGGCAAGAACGTCCAAACCAAGACAATTCCACCCTTGGGGTGGGCTACTTAACATGGGAGAGCCCATAAGCTGCATCTCCCTAATCTACTTCCTTCAACCTTACATTTGACTGATCATAGGATAAAGACATACAAAATATACATATATAATATATTCATTCTAAAGGAATATAATCTTTTACAGCAGTACGATGATATATGCATGTGAGAGAAATCAAACTTATTCATAAAATAATTACTGCACACTATCTCTAAAACTCGTACCAGATCCTATTTACTGTAATACTACTATATGCTTGCAATTAAGTCTAATTGATATATCTGATTTGCAGATTTCCCGAATAATAAATGTGTTTATGAGGATGATTGATGATTTAATATTCAGAAAGTATCATCTTTTTGCTGATTACAATAATGTATATTCTTCAGATTCCAATCCATGATCCATTTTCCATTGAGATGTCTTCCATTTTATACCCACGATAGGCTGAAGGTCACACCTTTTCATACTATACTTTCACCAAACAACACGCTCATTGGTTAATTGCTTTGACTCTTTATTAATCACTTTAGGGATAATTAATTCCATTAATATTATCCCTTGCTGATTGCCGATCCACCCCCACCCCCAGAAAACATTCGTTGCACTATTAATTATTTTCAATTTCCTTGCAAGAACAAATCGCTGCTCTCCTTTAATAATAATTATTTCTTTCATTAATAATAATTATTTTATACTTTTATTTGCTTAAACGGGATTATCATATTTAACGAGATTGCTGCACTTGTTGCTGATGATAACCACGACTCTTCTGATATCAATTGCTCCTTATTGATATGTTTTCCTTTCTCATCCGATCACTGCATTATTCTTTTTTATACACTAATTTGTTTATGCTGTATATGTATATAGACTAAGGTCAGCCTCCTATGGTTATGTTAAGTTTATCTCGCATAAGCATGAGCAAGGTTAGCCAGCTATGAGAAATTTAAGCCGATTTTATTAATTTAATTAATTTCGTTATACAAGTCGGCCAAGACCTAGTATTACAATTGCGGGGGCATGACAATGTGAAGCCCACTGTGTCAAAGAGGTTGTATAATTTCCAGCACTCTCACATATTCATGTTAATCATGCATGTTTTCCTCAATCAATTGTTCAAGCATATGACAAGATAGGTAAAAGAAGAACTCCAAGTTAAGAGAGCAATCCTATATGGGAAGCATTTCAAACAAGAAAAGGTCATATTTAAAAAGAACTAAAAAGATTACAACAAGTTCGTTTCACATTTTCCATGCAAGTTTACATTAAAAAAAAGGCACTAATGGTAGCATGTTCATTGTTTTAGCATGCTTATGACCATTGTAAATGGACGCATATGCCTTGTTTAAGGATTTATTATGGTTAGGATTTCTTGGGTATGCACATAACAAGTTGTGAGAGTTGTAACAAGTTGTGTCATGCATGTTTGGGTTGTTGTATACTATATATGCAGGAAAAAGTTGCAGCAGGCGTTCCAAGGCTGATTTTTGTATGACAGCAATGTAAAAGCATATTGGTATGCATCTTGAAGCAAGCTCATGGTCCCAAGAGTATTTCCACATTGGTACAACAAATTGCATGACATTTGGTTCTTTGAAATAGGTGAGAAGAGCACTGATGTTGAGTTGAGCTCTACAAAATACTGCCGCGTATGCTTGCTGAGTAGTCTACATGTTGGTTTGGGAACATTTGTTGCATCCATTATGCAAAATTTAAGAAAATATTGTTGCTATGCAAAATTAGTATTTCTCTGTAACCATTGAAGTTTAAGACCCAAAATGGGGCAGCCATCTAGCGGGTGATGTATCTTGCATTTGCTGTTGATGCAAGCTTTAAATGCAAGACCCATGAAGGTCAATGTTTTTAAAAGTAGTAGTTTGTTCTAACCACTTACATGTATGGTCTTCTTGTTGATCATTGAAGGTAATTTTTATAAGCAAGCAGCTCAAATGAAAAAGAGCACAAAAGAGGGCAAGAGGGTTATTTTAAATGCATCGGAAGAATTTGAAAGGCCCATAAACATATTGGTTATGGACAAGAACAAATTGGTACAGCACTCTTCAAAAAAGTAAGGATTGACAATCCAAGAGAAGTGATGGTGATAGGTATCCTAGCATGAGAAGATTAAAAGGTCGAATCCTATCTTTTCATTTCAATACTTAAATTTTACTATTTATAACTAATAGTAAATTTAGGATTTCATTTTTTTGTGTATCCTCTAATTCTCTGCTTTGTGTGACATTAAGTAAGAAAAATAAAAGTGAAATTCTTATTTGATGAAGGTTGAAGAACAAGTTTTCCAATTTTTGTGTATCCTCTACTTTTGCACTTTGTGTGATCTGAAGTAAGAAAACAAAAGGAAAATCCCTATGTCTTGAGCCCTTGCATTATGCATATGCACAAAATTTTAAATTTTAAACCATCAATTTCATTTCTTGCAATGTCACTATAAGTTCTCATAGCATGACTAATGACAAGGCAGTTGGAAATCCAAACATTATAATTGAATTTGAGAATAAAAATCTGGATGGAAGGAGTGAGGCAACTAGCTCCATTAGGAGTGCTCATTTCAATTGCTTTTTCAAGTTGTTGGAAGATTTTGCCAAGGGTCCCTTTGATAAGAAGGCCCCTTTAAAATAATTGCTTCCAAAATACAATCAAATTAATATAGCACTTCAAGGGAACTAGGCTATCGCAATGTCATTTCTATGGCTTTGAATTCCAAAGAAACATTACTAAAGTTAATGCAAATCTTCTTCACATTCAAGGGAAAGGAATTGGACCATACGGCAAGTTGTCATTAATCAGAGGGCAAAGATACAAAGATTGCTTGGTAGTGGTGATAAACATGACACACCACCTACTATTGTCCTAATGAGAGTTGGCACTTCACTACAGCCACAAGTTCCTCTTTTCTATCCATTGCAACAAAGCCTAGGGAGAAATGTTGGGTGAGAAATTATTCTCCCAACTTGGTAGCAAAGATAACTAATGTTTAGATGAGAGATGAGACAAATGATGCCATTGACAAGTTCTTTTCCAATGGCATTCAATTCTATGTCGCTCGCTCCCCTGATTATAAAGAAGTTGTAGCTATGATGCCATTGAGAAATGTAGGGTGAGAAATTATTCTCCCAACTTGGTAGCAAAGATAACTAATGTTTAGATGAGAGATGAGACAGATGATGCCATTGACAGGTTCTTTTCCAATGGCATTCAATTCTATGTCGCTCGCTCCCCTGATTATAAAGAAGTTGTAGCTAAGATCAGAAGAGCAAGGATTTCATATGTGCCATTAGGGGAGACGAACCAAGGACCATAATCTTAGATAAGACTTATTCCAAGATTAACATTTTACAAAGAAAAATAAGGCTATATGGGTCACAAGTAGGTGCAACAATGTCATGGATGGATGGATGGACATTAAGCATTGTCCACTCATTGATATCATGGTGGCGTGCACAAATGTAATGGCCTACCTTGTTTTGAACTTTTCCTCACCAAGTTTTGTACCAATTTTTTTTTTAAACCATTTACAAATTATTCATTCCAAGCATTTTGTCAAATAGTTTAATAAACATAACTTCCCAATTTTAAATTTGATATCCAAAAATAATGGCCACCAGATTTCACAAATAACATATAGTAATACTATACTTCAAATCAGATATTGAACAGGGAAAAGGTTTATTATGTTTTTTGCACCTCAAACTTGGTCGATACTTCTTGCACACTAAACCCACGCATAACCAATGATATTGGAGACTCTAAGAAAATCAATGCCACGAACTCCTTCCCTAACTATGGTGGTTGTACTAAAGGGAGGACCACAAATTTCCCAGCTCTCAATATGAAGGATTAATCACCCTCGTGCCTCCTGTATTAGGGTTTGAAGCTCAAAGAGAATTCAATGCCATGGAAAATAGTTAAATTAACCAAGACTCCTGTTCATTTTAATCTCTCTGGACTCCAATAAGCCCTAGGCCACAACCTTTTAAAAACTTCTTCCTTTTTATATTAAATAAGACTGGTATTCCCAAATCTCTTCTTGCCTTGCCTAATGATTATTTTAATCATACCACATCCTTTACCTACTGCTACTATATAGATTATTGCAACTCCAAGGATAATCCTTTTCCATTGAGAATGGCACGGCAACACCAAATGACACCATAAATATGATTTCTTTAAGGAATTGACATTTCAATAATTCCTCCTACCTTAGACCTCTCTTGACTGCCTTGTAAGTTGGTTGTCTACTAGCATAGGCAGCGACCTATGATTTAGATGACTACTTAACACACACATGAACTATAGTATATCGGCTCCTTCAATACATATTCGAGACTTGTATTCAACTTCCAGTATCCCTTTCACAAATGTCCATTATTAATCGCCTTGAATAATTGCAACACTTTAGTTTCTCAAGCCTCCTTTGTATGGGACTACACAAAATAATAGATATCGGTTTTTTCCTCAAAAAAAAAAAGAACCATTAACCTTTGTAGCTGAGTAAACACAATGCCTACTCAACATACGTCTCCTTCTTTAATGACTTGGATGCAAAAATTTTAAAAATTTAGAAGACAGACAAAAATTACATATTCTTCACCATTTAGTGGCTGGAATATGAACCATTTCAACCCATACACGACTTCCTTGCCCAAAGTTTGTGCCACAATACCCTTTGTAAGCGCTTCTGAAGATCAAATGTATTACAACTTCATTAAATCATTATATTTTAATACATTTGATATTCATTCGCAACCATACAAATTCACTAAGAATCCTGTATATTCATCTTCCACAGGTCAATCGAAATATCTCCAACTATAATATTCGTTCCTTTTATCATGAAGTGGCTCAACTCGCATCAACAAAACTCATAATGGCGTTGAATGCTTCAATTAACCTATTCCAAAGTTCTCGTAGGCTAGTTGATGTGGTTAGGGGACTCAATGGCCAATATTGGAGTTCAGTGTTGGGGTTTCAGAGGGTTTTCTATTTACAACAATGCCAGGTTTGGTGTTTGCCATCTTCAGTTGGTCACAGTACTCTTCAATGGTCTTTAGTTTTGCTCAGTTTGGTGTTTGGTGTACACTTACTATTTTTAGCAGTGCTATTTATAGTAAGTCATTTTTGGAGAGTTGGTCCCAGGCCAGTATGTACGCAGCAGTATTATTTCCCTTTGAGTTTGGAGAGCCTAAGGTTGTAGAATTTAATAATTATTTTATTTAGTCACTTAAATTGTTTAATAAAGTTATTTTATAAACTTAAGTTGAGGGGTTGAGTGGTCATTCAAAAAGTACCTTGGGCCTAGGCGTGCAACATAAGTTGTTTTTAAAGAGCTTTATTAATATTTGATTCCTCCATGAAGTGGGACGCCTAGAGAAGAAAGAAAAGAGAATTTAAAATGTTTTATTTTTCAAAAGAAGTGAAGGGCGTGGGTTTTAGGAGGAAATTAACAGAAGTTTCAAGTCCATCGCCCTAATTTCTTTACAACTCCATTTTGGCTCTCATTTGGATATCTCTACTTTGGCAACCTAGCGAAATGCTGCTAAATTTCTTCCAAATTGTTTGGGCTACGAACTGTGGACGGAAACCCTCTTCATTTGGGCTTATTTCGGTGGTGAAATATCCACCCTAGTCAGATTGTGAGTGATTCCACAGCAGGGATCATATAGAGCTTAACAGAGTTCGAGTTTTGGTGATTGAAAATGAAGATTTATCAGTATTTTTAAAGAGTTTTTGGTGTGGTTGGTTTAGTTTTCAGTTTGGGTGTGATTTATGAAGATTTTAGTGTGTTTCATATCATTTTTTGGGCATTGCTTTTCTGGACCAGAACTCACATTATTGCTCATATCTCAAAGACATCTTGAGAAATCAAAATGGGTATTGGAGCAATGGAAGGGCTTTCTCATGGAGATTCTTTCAAGCACAAGTTTGCAATTTGTAACTGAGTTTTGAATTTACTGGAGCAGATCGAACTTGCCTAGGGGAACGCCTTGCTGCTGCCAAAAACACCAGTTTGTGACCTGCACATTGAATAGGCGTCTGTGGCTGTGTATTGGGGTTTATTGTCCAATCGTTGGGTGTTGGAAAACAAGGAGTTTGAGCCAAGAAATATTGCTGCTGATCGATGTACTTTGGAAGCTTAAAATCTGCCTTATGCTACTTTGCCCAGGTCTGAAATTGTTATGTATTTTCTGATATTTGTCTTGTAAAATCTGAACTTTATGATAATGAAACCAGAATGTTAATGAAGGCGGAAAACCTCTCTTTCTTGCAAGTTATCTAGTTATTTATCTTTGCAATCTATTATGTATATCTTGGCATGTTTCAAACTCAATGATACATGAAAAAACATCAAACAAGCAAACTCAGGAATCCTTGAAACAGCAATTGGAAAAAACAGAAAAAAAAATCAGGGGTGTATGTTACAAAAACGCTCTACAATAATGGAAAACACTCTACATAATGGAAAGCACTCTACAATGTAATATTATCCCGAATGCCTTTTATTAATTATCAGAATATTATACAGTTTGGTATCCTAAAAAATATTTGACAGTTTACCTCAGATTTCTCAATCCCCACCAAAAGCAGAAGAAATACTTCTCAAGAAATTTTGAAGAGACAATCCCAGATGTCCAAGCGCCCCCATAAATGCCAAAATTAAAAGTGATAGTTGAATTATTTGCATCACAATTATTTATTACTTGTGTAGCATTCATCCACGTTTCACGAGCAGAACTCAGACTATCACTCAAACTGTCACAATCTAAAAAGTCAAGCTGGCACATTGATGTAATATCATGTTTACACTCGCTCCGCCAACATGTGTTTTGGCGTTCAACAGCCAGCAGATACCAAGAAGCACCTAAAACCTGTGTATCAATCAAGCAGAAGTAAGGATTTAACAATCCACCTATAATATATAATGTAAGCATCCAACATTTTCTCCTGGTAATATGACAACATTATTAAAGATTTTAAACAAAAAGATATAAAACAACCTTCTTTTCAGAATCCAGATAACACAGAGAAAACACCCTAAGCAATACAATCTTAAGAATTACAACCCATGAGTGCACTTGGAAGGCTTACTATCATGTAAGAAGTACCATATTATTTTTATCAGACAAAAGAAAATCTTGCAACAGTGATATCCCAAGCATTTTAGAAAATGTGAAAGAACTTACATGGCTAGCTAGCATGTAAAGCAATAAGTTGTATGCAGCTCCAGCCCAAGCAGTCTTGGTAACAACCCCAGTAGTTCTAACAATTTCGGATGTTAAAGGGAAGATTAAAAATAACCTGGGAAAATACTGGAACAGGACAATCATAGCCAGGACATTCTTGGTGTGATCAGCACTAGACCTTCTTAGAGCAGGTATTACACTCCAGATGACAAGCTGTAAAAACCTTTCAAGGAGTAAGAACCAGTTTTAAATTAGCCAAAATGAAAAGAATAAATTTGTAACAATAAAAAATTTATTATGAAAAAAACAATTACAATGATAATTTAGTTAAAACCATTTAGATAAATGAACATTCAAGAACTGCAAACTACAAGCATGCACTACTTATTTGATATTTCAAAACCAACACTAAGGCCTACTTCATCAGCACCTACCATTTTATGCTCGCACAGATGAAGAGTGGGACTAAAACCAGCAAAACAAAACGTCTTGTAGCATCAATAAACAACATTAGGACTTGCACCCAGTAACTGGAACTTCCTAGGAAGTCATGCATCACAATACTATTACAGCTCAAGCACGCCTAAACATAAAGTTTTCCAAACAATTAAGCATGTTTAGCTTGCTAACCCATTTGCAAGTACTAAACAAGTATTTTGTTTTATGAGCCATTCACAGCTCTCTAGAATAGATGTCAATTATGATATTTATATGATAAGACTTCAGATTGTAATGAGTTCGTGTTAGTGTTTTAATTTGCACCATTCAATCCAACACAAAATGAAATAGATGTGCAATAGAACAACTCTTTGAATTAGAAAGAGAAGCTTCATGTGGACAAAAACTAACCTAATTTAGGCATGTACTTACTATTTACAATTTGTATATTGTTTTTTCTGTTGTTTCATACTCATACTAAACAAAACTAAAGGTGTCTTTTTGGATTCATCTAGGGCAAAAGGTTGACACACTCATCAACTCAAGGCAAAAGATCGTTATGCTTTTGGACTGAAAAAAAACTCCATGATTACACCTTTATATTGTTCAACTAAAAGTAGAGACTGAGTAGTACAAGTACACATAAAGATTGAATAGGTTTAAACATAACAAAACAAATGCTTTGGTAAATTAAATTAAGGGATGGATACAAAGCCACAATCTCCAACTTCGAGCAAATTTTCAATACAAAGCTTACAATCTTGCTAAAAGCAATTTAATCTACCTTAGCACACACAAGAAAAACATCTTAATAACAATTTAGAAGTAAGATAAGCATTACTAAATCATATTGACAAGAAGTGGGCTTTGAAATTAACATTAGGAATTTAGTTGCAAATAGCACGCATTTATAAGTTTTACAAAATTAATGCATGAGAAACAAATCAAAAAACTAACTACAACTTCTACCCTAAGAACAAACTACTTGCTCGCAATCTCTAATTCTATCCAAATTTTATCCACTAATTCTAAAACCAAACTCAAGCAATCCCTAGTTAGACAGTTGATATAAATAAATACAACTAAGACTAGAACTCATCTCTCTTGCATGATAAGAGATCTAAATAGACTTCTCAAAATAGAGACTCCCCAAAAACCACATAGGGCTTAAATTACAGATAGCTAAAAATAGTACGAGCTATAACTACCCTAGCTAAAAAGGACTTTTCAAAAGATGCTCTTGTCCTTAAAAAGGGTGACAATTAAAAATAGTACCAATTACAAATAGCTCAAGCTAAAAATAGAAAATCTGGGCAGGTAGCTCTAAATGATGATTCTAATGAAGCTTTTCACTCTAATCATATTGAAATCCTCTAAAGATTTGGAAAACCTTTGTTCAACAGACCCTGGCAACTCCTAGTTCGCCTATATTAGGTTCACACACCTATTGATGCAATTTTAACTTTCAAAACTTCAAACTCATTCTTCCTTACTAGGTGTGCATTTCACAACAAAAGACTACTTTGAAATGTAGATTTCATTTCCTTCATATAGGTGCATACCAATGCATTCAAATTTTAACTTGAAAATGTTAACACCATTCTGCTTTGTCAAGTGCACACCAACAATGTAAATCCAAAATTTTGTCTTTGATCTTGTTTTCACTCTCTCAAGTGCCAAATTCTTTTCAAACTTATTGGACTCTTTTCCTTTACAAAGGTATGCCCCTGTCAAATTTGAACTCAATCTTGAAAATGTCATTTACTTCACGGGGGTGCACCCCTCACAAGTGATTTTAGACTTTACAAAAAAAACATGTTTCTCCTTTATATAAGTGTGCCCTTTTGTATGCAATTTGGTATTTGAAAGTCATTAATTTTCCCTTCACTAACATGTTTGAAATTTCCATTGTTGATCTGCAAAAATACGAACAAGAAACAACAAAGACAACACATGCAAAACAAGAAAAAGTTCAAAACATGACTTGTGCTTGGGCGAAAAAGATAAGGGTCTAGCTTTGAAATTGACAAAATACAAAATTTCATAATTTCATATGGGTACAACAATTGGCAAAAACTTAATGAAATCAATATTGTGTATAATACAACTAGTCAATGATGAGTCATGTCCAAGCAAGAAGTTCTATGTTTTTGGGTGGTTGATGAGTGTTGTTCAACAAACACACCCTTAGTTGACCACTTCAATTCACATTATTGTAAGAACCCTAGTTCTCCCAAATATAATTTTTTTTGCAACTGCTAATTTGATTTTTATGTTTTTTGAAGTTTCGGAATATTTACCAAGAAATGCATAAACTTGCAAAGCAAATGCAAAGAGAGAAATGCTGAAACTACAATATCAAATTATCAACTTTGATTATTTATTGCTTTGAACTTAGAAAAGATTGATCATACCCGAATAACAATCTTCTAATCTTGAAAAGATGGTGAAACCCTTATTCTGAATCCCTCCTGTAAATCCGATGAAGCACAATGTTGACTCCTAGATGAAGCCAACCCACAAAGCAGCTTTCAGATGATAGTCTCACACCCTCAGGTAGTTGTTACAATGAAGAAGCTATGCTCTCCAATGCCAAATATGTAGAAATTGTAGAAACCCTAGGTTTCCTCCTCTCCACAGTGAGAACACTTCATAGCCAAATATCAAAATCCTAGATGATTAACAATAGCTTGGTTGATCCCTTTATATAATTTCTCCAAGAAGAGGTCGACCCTCTAGAAGCTTCTTTTTAGTCATTTAAAATAATATTAAATGTGCCCTTTATAACTCTTATAAAATATTTTCTCAAAGTAGGCGCCCATTTAATAAATTGTTTAATGTGCTTTTAGTCATTAAGTGGCACCTCTAAACATAAAGTTATAATATAACTTTATAATATGCTTTTAATGATTAATTATTATTAAAGTCACCTGTAATAATAATTAAATAATATAACTTGCACATTACTCCTTATTTCGCTCGGCCAACTAATCAACGCTTAACTCACCACATGTCCAGGTGCCTTACTATAAATAGAAACACCGGTCCCTCTAAACAGGGCCAAATAACTGCCAAACAGGGCCCTCTGAACAACCTCATTAACCTACGAGGGTCAAATGATAGTTTAATCCTCCAAACTTTGATGCTCGCGAAAATGGGGACATTACAATTATCAAGTCTTGAAATATGTGAGTGACCACTCTTATAAGGTTAATCTACTTGGTCACACTTGTTTGTGGTTCTCAACAATATACTAAAGATGTCTAATTTACACATAAATACTTAGCCAAGTTCTTATCCCTATCCATGTCTATTCTCTCTAATTTTGTTGTATATGTTTGCTTTTCTATTTTGCTATTCTACATTTTTGGTGTCATCATCTACTCACATTTTAGGCATTGTTGCCAATCACCTTGACCACCAAAGTTTGTTGAATGTGATGAAGTTGGAGGCAATGGAGTCCTATGCGTTAGCTTACAAAGATTTAAGCATCAGATTCGAGTGAACAGATTTTAGATTCCTCTCAAACATTGCAATCCAAAGAGGATACTCAAGGAACCTAGGTTTTTACATATATATTGGACACCTTGTGTTGACCACTCACTTATCTGTAAGTAGTATATCTTTACTTTGTTGTAGTCGGCCGTAGTCGGCCATTTGTTAATAAAACTGTAGTTAGTGGGAATAATACATGTCATGTACTTTCAGGTAATCAAGTCTCGATTAGTGATAACTGTTGTTATGAAACGTCGTGTCGGTTGGTTACTTAGCTACTGTCGAACGTTATATGTATTCAGTTGGCTGTAGTCGAAAAATATATTATGGTGAATAGTCGTGGTTGATAGTACGGTTGTACATGATATCACTGTTAATGAATAAAGCCTCTGATGTTCAAACATGATATACTTTTGTCCTATTATTTTGTTCCATGTTCTGCATATGACTTAGTTTGTTCAGTAGTACGTAGTACTTGAATTACATTTCGTAGGGAAAACATTAACCTCATGCTATAAATATTAGGCAAGAAAATAGATTGGATCAAACAAGTCTAAACTAAAGCTAAACAGATCCAAATTTTAATCACAAACCACCACATGTCGCAAGCTATTTTTAAGAAAATCTCACAATTAGAGTCATTGAAGGTGATTCAAACACGACAATTTTTAAATTTTACATTTCACTTTAGTAATTGCTAATTTATTTTTTTAAAATTTTGTATGCTTTCTTTTTTTTAATGGGTTGTTGAGACCCAATTCACATCCAACACAATCATCTAGAGATGACTTGTGAAGGTGTGAGAACCACTTTCTAGCATGGTCATCAGCCAAAGTTGATCCATATGGAAAGAAATCCAATAGCAACAAGCCAACAATAAAATAATTAAGAACACATAGAAGGATTATCAAGAAATTTGATATTTACTCAGGAGAGAAAGTCTCCTTAAATAATTGTTACAAAGATCTATCCGTAAAGGATAAGATCGACAACTAATAAAGCAAAGGATAAGAACTTAACTGAAAAAATAAAAGAATATTCCTAAAGTCTATCCTAACAACTTAATTGACCATTATAAACTAAATAATTATAAACTAAATACTACAATATTACTTTAATACCCTCCCCTTAATGGTCTATCTATTAACTACACCAAGTTTATCCTGAAATTTTACAAATTTGTTAAGACTCAAGGACTTGGTAAGAATATTTGTAGTTTGGTCCTCAATTGGACAATACCTCAACATCATTGATCCATCATCTACAAGTTTCCTGATGAAATGACAATGAAGCTCCACATGTTTGGTACGCTCGTGGAAGACTGGATTCTTGGCAAGCTTTAGCACCCCTTGATTGTCACAAAACAAGAGTGAAGGACCTGCTTGAGACATTTTCATGTCTAAAAGCATCCTTCAAAGCCATACTACCTCACATGCTACTTTGACAGTTCCCCGATACTTTGCTTTTGCTGAGGAAACAACTACTGCCTACTACTTCTTACTAATCCATGCGACTGCACCCATACCAAGACTGAAAACATATCCAAAAGTGGATTTCCTATCATCAACAAAACTTGCCCAATCTGAATCTGTGAACCCAACCAGCCTAAGATCTTTGATATTTCTATACAGAATGCCAATCAAGTGTCTCTTTCACATATCTCGATACTCGCTTCGCTGCAACCCAATGTTCTTCCTTTGGGGTTATCACAAAATGAGAAATGCAATTCACAACATAACTCAAATCAAGTCTAGTGGTTGTATGATAGATAAGGATGCCCACTAGTTGCCTAAATGTTGACTGATTGATCACCTTTGAGTCGATTTTGGCTGAAAGCTTCAACCCTTTCTCCATATGAGTATATGAGATTTTGCAATTTGTCATTTTGAAATTGTCAAGCAAACTCTTGGAATATTTAGACTAAGAAATAAAAATACCACCACCTATCTACCAAACCTCTACACCTAGGCAATAATGTAGGCGGCCTAAGTCTGTCATGTGAAAAGCCTTAAAAAAATTACATTTGATTTCATCAATCGAATGTGTCTCACTACCTGTAATGATGGTATCATCCACATAAATGACCAGTAGGATGATTTCATTGCCTATGTTTTTGACATATAAATTTGGATTTGAAGGACTTCGTTGGAATCCTTGTTGATCCAAATACTTATCAATCTTTATGTACCATGCCTTGGGTGCCTACTTCAAGCTATAAAGAGCCTTTGCCAATCTGCATACCTTATGCTCCTTTCCTAGAACCTAAAAACCCTGAGGTTGAGTTGTGTACACTTCTTCCTCTAAGTCACCATTGAGGAAGGCACTCTTCACGTCCATTTGATGGGCTTTCTAGCCAAATTGCACTGCATGGCTAGAACTAAGTGATTGGTGTTCATCTTTGTTGTAGGGGCAAAGGTCTCCTCATAATCAATAGCTTCTCTCTGTGAGAATCCTTTAGCCACCAATCGTGCTTTGTAATTGTCAAGTGTACTATTAGCATTGTACTTGACATTGTGCACCCATTTGTAGACAATGGGTTTCTTCTCTTGTGGAATATCTGAAAAAACCGAAGTCTTATTTTTCATAAGACTTTGATGTTTGGTTTCCATAGCCGTTTCCCATTCAAGTTTACCTTTCGCCTCTAAAAAATCATGGGGTTCATAAACACCCTAAATGTTAGCCATAAGAGCAAAGTTAATTATGTTTTGCTTGCTCTTTCCTTTCGATGATCGACCCTCTATCATTTCATCATCTCGAACATCACCAACGAGATTTTCCCACAACTTAGGTCTCCTTGTAGAACCCTCTCTATCCAAATCAACATGGTCATCATGACTTGGGCTGCCTAGTACTTGCCTAGGAGATTCCACATGTTTGAAATCATCAGAGTCCCCCCCCTTCAAGTATAGCTATAATGGCGTGAATTTGCACCCCTTGCAAATTCCCCATTTACACCCTTTACCTTAGAAAAATCAAACCCGATGATGCTATTCCACGTCCTCTGTCCACTTTCCATCCATTTGGCAACTATCTGTAGTGCCCGTGGGGGAATTTCTGTCAAGGACACTAGCACGGCGCACGGATATCTACGTGGCCCGCTGCCATCCTGACAAGATTCCCGCCTCTAGAATCTACAGAGGCATTACACTTCTCCATTGGCGACGAAGCATAATGCCTCTACCCCTTCGATCAACCTTGAACGGCTCTTTTGGCCTCCCTTTCATCTTCGAAAGGCTATCTCATTCCCTAAATTCATCTTCTTGACAGTTCTACACACTTCTTGATCTTCTTGAGCATTATACACACTTCATTCACAGCATTTTCACCATCTTTGAAGCTCCAAGTTGGCACTCTGTTGGTTTCACTCCTCTCGTTGTTGCAGCAACGTTGGTATTCACAAGCTTGCGAGCTCGCATCTTCCTTCACATGCCTTGAGAGCATCTTGTAGGAAAGGTGATATTCATTCATTTAGCATCGATGCATTGTTTTTGAAGCATATTGTTGCTAGCATAGTGTATAGTACTTCTACTTCTTTCTTTATCGTACTTTATTGTGGCTATTCTGGTTGTCCGTAGAGGTGGAAACACCAAAGCGGGGGACTGACTACGACAGTCCTCTATACACATCCCCAACATTTTTCCGTTACTATGTGTGTAGGTACTTTGTTCATGTGGATCTTGCGGGAGGCTGGACCGACCGTAAGTTGGATTTCTACCATCCTTTCCCACCATTTCATTCTTAATAAATCTGTCTTTTAAGTTAAAGTATTCTTCTTGTTATTTCAATAGTTTAGTTACCTTTTGTTTTCTGTTGTTATTTCCAGCCGATTCCAAAGAGTATTAGAACATGATTTTTGGTTGAGTTTATGATTTTTGAGGCCAAATTGACCTACCTAGAGGGGCCGCCCTTGTTCTTCATGAAGTTCTTGTTTCAGGTCTGCAACTAGCAAGTTTGAACTAGGGTTTTGGCGTTGGAGAAAGATTGTTGGGACATTGGAGAATAGGAAGAAGTGGAAGGCCAATCTCAAGCTGGTTCGAGTGCACTTCCAGGAGGTTATTTGCTGCTGTAATAGGTTCTTTCAGCTGATAATGCATTGTAACATTTCAGTAGTTAAACAGAAATTGAATACAAATGATGTTGGTTTCCATATCTTTGAATAGTTCTAGTTTCCAAGCATTTCTTGTTCATTGTTTCTTTCCATTTCATGCTCAAACTCTTGCAACACATTGAAAAACTCGACAAACATTAAACAAATCAAACAAACCAGCAAGCAGGCCTCTTCAAAAAAAAAAAACAGGGGTGCTATCTTATAGTCAAAAAACAAATTAAAAAAGTACAATTTGTAAATCGTCTTGACGCTAAAGTGTAGATGGTGGAACCAGCTTCCCGTCAACTATTTAAACTTTTAACCATTCAAATTTGATGGTTTAGTTGGCAGTTAACACACTATTACAGCTAATATTTACAATAAATGCTTGCTATTAAAATGCAAACTATAAACACTTGTAAATCGCCTATGGAGAAGTGCTTGGATGGAGACCAGTTTGTGGAGAAATTTGTGGTGCTTGTTGATGAGTTGGAGGCCACTTGAGGAATTGGTTGAGATCTTGGTTCACCAAGTTGTGGATGGGTCATGCAGGTGATGATGACCATGTGAACAGATTTTACCATGTGTATTGACTGCTTCATGAGACTAACGCCCAATTTAATGGGTAAGTAGACCGTTGAAAGAGCACTAGATGTTACTCCTACACTATTGTGGCGACGCCCTGATCAAGATGAACAGTATGTCAAATACCTTGTGATTGGTACCATGGAAGATGAAACCCTCAAAATAGTTGCCTCTATGTTGCTCTAGACTAATGAAGGGTGTGCGTGTGGGATAGGTGTGGCAATATGCAAACGCCTCGTTAATAGTTGACTTGGCATAAGCAAAACATAAAAAATACTTTTTTATGGCTGCAATGAACAAAGAAATTTCACCCAAACTAAAGCCCCAGACTCACAGTGGCATAAGAAGAATAGAAGCTTTGGATTTGTTCAAGCAATCTCTAGAAATCTAAGGGAGAATGCCATCGATGGAGGAGATGTGAATCCCGCCTGAAGATGGAGATCGTGCAAGTAAATTCCTCAAGTACCTGGACATGACGTGGAGAGATCCACAGGTTAATTGGGGCCTCACAATGATAAGTGTTCCTTAATCACAAATGGTGGCATCCAAACCTTGAAAATGTGACCATAAAATTGCCACGAACCAGTGACCAAAAAATCACCCAAATCCACCAAAATGATGTCACAAAACCCTACATAGATGTCGAACAAAGACAAAACCAGGCCAAATTTTTGAACAAAATAGACAAATGCGAAGAGGGAAAATTGGCCCTCTACTAAAAAAATTTGCAATTTTTACAAAATCCATACAGTATGGATTTGTATAGTACTGTACCATACAGTAAGGTACTGCTACAAAAAAAATTGTAAAATTTCTCAATTACCAAGAGGTAATTCTTTGTTTCTCAAGCCTTTTGAACACAATGGCAATGTCCATTTGGCTCCACGACGCTCCAATGATAGGGCTATGTGCGGGAGTCACCTTGATGCAAGAAGGAGCGTGCTCTCATTGGCTCTAATACCATGATGGAGAATGCCAAGATCTGAAAGCATGAAACAACCTTCCACCATTGACCAAATATGAGCACAATAGTATGACTCAATATACAAAATGATGAACCTTGCTTATATAGGCAAGGTATATGAGGTGAAAATGTAGGAGACAATGACTGACTACCACTCCAAATATGCAACACTTGTAAGCTTACTTGATAAGTGTGTGAGCAAGTGGCAAGTATGCATGCAATAGGTGTCTCAAGTGATGAGGACACATGTCTCAATGCTATGAAGTGAGACAAAACTCTAAAAGTCCCTAAGTGGAGACTTAAGCAATGTGAATATGACTCTTCTAGGTAGACTAAAAGATAACTAGTTTGATGTGAACAATGTAAGGGCACAATTTCCAACTATAAAATCAACCCCGAGGTTTTGTTTTCTTAATTCAATATTTTCATCATTCTAGTTGAAGCAAGTTAACAAGAGGAATAGGGCTTCAAAGCACTAAATAAATAGATTTAAGAACCTATTGTCCACCATTGACAAGGAAATGCCTAACATTGTGACTTATTGTGAAGGAGATTTAAAAGTTTTATAACTTCTACAAGTTTTTCAATCAATCCCGAGAAGACGCCAAAAGTTTTGACATCAAAATGCCATCAAAAGATGTACTAGGGTTTTCTCTATCAAAAATATAGTTACCAAATAAAGGGGTTTAGCTTCTTGATGACACCAAGGGTTTTCAAACCTTGCCAAGGTTATCCAATACATAGAAAATCACTATCCAAAAAGGTGCAATAGCGCTTCAAATATTGACTTCAAGGACTTACAATTGTACTAAGACTTTGGCAATGGATTCCTAGAGAGGTAGCTCCATTTCAAATTCAAGTCACCAAGACTAGCTATAGTTTACCAACTTGCTTGCTAGGGTTTCAAGAAGCTTCTCCCACAATACAATTCATTTTTAGATCATGGAGTCCCCTTCAATGTTGGAATTTGATTATTCTATGATTAACAATACAAAACTAGGGCACATGGATGTGCAAGAACTAAACTTGAATGAGAAAATCAAAATGCAAGTAAAATTGCTCAAAGACTCTAGAATAGTGGTCCTATACAAGCCATAGAGTTTCCCATTTCTGCTCAAAGCCAAGAGTTGGTCATTTCTTGCACCAAGGTTTATGATCCGAAGCAAAGGGAAATTCCTACTATCAAGGATGATATCGTTGGGAAGTTTAGTGCTGATTTTCTCTAGGAAGCCTTCGGATTACTACCATATGAAGAGGCTCAAGACAAAATTGGATGAATATGATAGCATGTGGAATGACAACTTGTTGGAATGTCAAAAATAGGTGGGAAAGCATTGGCTGAAAGAGTTCAAGAGATCCAAAAGGTTGCCCAAGAACATGAAGAGGAATGAGTTCAAGGAGGAGCTATTGATCAATATCACCTTGTTGAAACATGTGATTAGATAGCTAGAGGCCCAAACATTCAAGAGTTGAATGTTCTACATCATGATCCCAAGTTGTTCACATTGCAAGTTGAAGGTCCAAATAGGACATACAGTTAAATCCCAAGCATCCCTTGGGTCCTCAAACTACCAATGGAAAATACTCGAGTATTTGCAAGAAGCCCATATTCAACTAAGTGGTGTTGATCCTAAAATCATAAAAGTGCTAGCATTATCATTGATGTCAGACATTTGGAAAAGTCCCTTGATTTTATGGATACGGTGTGCATTAAGGATTCTATGACGAATAAGGATCTGCCAAGGGGTTGAAGAGCACATAGTTATACTGAGAGGGGGGGTGAATCAGTACAACGCAACTTTTACCAATTTAAAACTTTACCAATCACAATATCACCATTCACTCAACATCAATAATTATGCACATGAGAAAAACACAATAACACACAATATTTACGTGGAAACCCTTACAGGAGGCACCAACCCCCACAGTTCGTAGGCACCAACCTACTAGAGGCACCAACCCCCCGATGCCAAGCACCAACTTAGCAAAAGATAATAACTTCAAGAACAGTGTTCCACCTTCAATGTTGTTCTTCAACGGGTGATGGACAATTTTGCTCAAATATATCTCTCAAACTTGTACTCAGTTTGCACTAATTCTACTCTTGAATCTGATATAATTACCTCAGAATCTTTTCTCCAAATCTGCTATAGTCTTCTTCAAAGATCTGCTATAAGGATTTGTCTTCTATATATTCTTCATATGGAAAAATTTCTTCTCGAAGGTCTGCTATAAGGCTTCTTATAAATCTGTTATGATGTTGCATATAATCCCTCTATAAAATCTGCAATCAGAATGAAATCTTCACAACAGATCTGCTTTTGCTTCAATTTAATTCCTCCCTTTGTGATCTAAGTTGCCTCTTTAAAGCTCACAAAATGATATATACATCTGCTCTTCCTTTTACATAAACATTCTCCCACTCACTTGCAAATATGAAATGAATCACATTTATATATACTGGTCATAAATTGCAACCTTTGGTGAAAGATCACATCATTCAAAATCTGTTCTTGCACCCTTTAGAAAATCTGATTTAGTTTGTATCTTTTCAAATCACAGATTGCACCCATTCATTATAATCTGAATTTGCATTAACAAATCGTACCATTTCATTTTGAGATCATACCATTTAAAAGGACTGCTTCATATCTCTCATGAAATTGTATCACTTTGAGTCATATTTCTTCAAAGAATCGTGTCATTTCACTTTATCACTTGAATCATATTTGTTCAAAGAGTCGTATCATTTCATTAATTGATTTGTTTCTGACAAATTAATCTTTGCTTGAGTCGCACCTTTCCATTGATAGCTTTTTCTTAATAAATCTGAGTTTTGTATTTTTAATATGGATCGCACCTTTCCATAACCACTTCATATCTTTCCAAGTAATAATTTATTTTGCTTTTGATAATTCTGAAGTTGCATTAAGAAGAATCGCATCACTTAAGTAAGTCGCACCATTTCTCTTACAAGTTTTAGTTATATGTTTAACAAATCGTGCCTTATCTTTATTTATTGTCTTATTCAATATTTTGTCTTTTTCTGTTTTGTCTTATATGGTATTTGTTTTTAACTTTCTGACTCTTTCTTAAGGAATCGCACCATTTAGTTTATCTTATTTAATTTGTCTTTTTTTTTTTGACTTTTGTCTTTTGTCTCTTATAAATTTTGTCTTATGCCTCAAGACTTCATCAGGCTGCCTTATTTTTGGATCTGCATATTTATATCTGTTCTGAAACTCCACCTTCAGATTTGCAATCTAAATTTGTTCATGTCTGAAACTTCACCTCACTATCATGTTGCTTCTTCTTCCAGATTTTGCATGAATCTGATCCAGCTTACACTTATATATTCTCTTTTATAACTGTTCATAACATCTGCTCCAATATCACTTAAAGACCCTTTATTGATGTTCTCATAAGTGATACCTTCTTGTTTATGACTATCTTCTTCGTCTTATTGACAACATGTGTATGCATCTTTGACATCAATGACAACTTCCAATAATCTAGACTAAGAGAATTTGACATCAATGACAATATTTCCAACAGGGGCATCACCTTCCACTGCCCATACAATCCACTTCCCTACAAGAGCTATTCGATAGGCTCTTAAGTCTAGCCCAACGCCCATTTATCCCTTGGAAGAGTGCAAACATCCCAAGCAGCAAGGTGGAGCCCTTTCCTCCCTCCTTGTTTTCCTCTTATGAAACTTCTAAGAACCCTCTCAAGTGCTTTATATGTTCGTTGGGCTATGAAAAAGCAAGAAGGGTATAACATATGCCCTACTAATAGGATTTTGTCAAAGCTTCAATTATTTACCAAACAGCAAGTCCTCAACTATTTTTGCACAATTTGCTATCTATCTTAAGAATAGCAGTCAAATTCTCAAGAATAGAGAACTGATATCTTTTTAGACCATGGTCATTAGTTTTAGCTACTTTTTTTGCCAAAACAATCCTTATATAACTTAACATACAGATTGTTTGACATTGCTTTATTGTACAGTATCAATGTTTGTAGGGAGTCTAATATACTTGATTGCAAAATCTTGTCCTTAAGCTCTTATATAGTGTACCAAAAATAGCATTTGGCAAGATCACCTTATCATACCCTTGGAAGTGATGCCCCAAATGTATATTTGCAAGTTATAGAGGTTGGAGTGATAAGGAGGCTAATACTCTTCGCTACAATTGTCTTACATTTATTTTCTTCTTCTCTCTCTCTCTTTCTTCTTCACTGAATCTAATATTTTCTTCTGCTTTATTGTAAAGTATTAATGTTTGTAGGGAATCTAATATACTCAATTGCAAAAATCTTGTCCTTAAGCTCTTATATAGTGTACCAAAAATAGCATTTGGCAAGATCACCTTATCATACCCTTAGAAGTAATGCCCCAAAGGTATATTTGCAAGTTATAGATGTTGGAGTGATAAGGAGGTTAATACTCTTCCCTACAGTTGTCTTACATTTATTTTCTTCTTCTTCTCTCTCTTTCTTCTTCACTAAAGCTTTGTTGTTCAACCATAAATCCAACAAATGGAGGATCACAATGTTAAATGGGCTATTGTGACTACATGTCTTCAACTGCTCCTTGTGAGCAGGTATGCCATTAGACAAACCTAAGACCTTTCGCATGCCATTTCCTCTCGTGCCACTCTATTATCCCATACAACTCTACTCTCACTTACATCTCTCTTCCATGTACTATCAATCTTTAGTATGCCTTCAGCTATGTAAGAAGGTGAGGTATATCAAAAGGTTTGTTATATTGAGAGGTTTGGTAAATTGAGAGAATTGCTCTTTCACACCATCACTTTGGTATAATAGACAATTTGGCATTGGGAGATCTAGGTATATCAATAAGCAAGAGTGATGGCATTGGAGCAATCATGGTTTATTCTAGGATTGATAAGGAAAAAGTTATAACCTCAAAACGTATGAAAGACTGAATTCAAATTTGTTTTGCAGATTTCGTCATCATGCTACATGAGAAAGATTTTGCATGGGTATATGCATGTCAGTCTTGAGTGCAAAAAAAGGTCAAAAGAAATTTTTGCTTGTGGGATGTCAATGCAGGCATATACTAATTTAAATGGTATTGCAACAAGTGCCCTACAAATATTATGTATCAAGCACAACAAGTTTTTTAGACAATTTATGATGGTAAGGCTTAAAAGGCAAGAACTAAAATAGAAGTGGCTTCTAATTTTGCAAATGGTAGGGGCAGATGCAATTTTTTGGATAAAACAATTGGTGCACATCAATCTTTAAGGGAGTCTCAATCGATGCCTACTTATATAGCACAAAGCCCAAACATAAGTGGATGAAACATTAATTCTTTCTTGCACATTATAATTCATCGAGATTACTGTAATGACCCTGCTCAAATCTGACCTCAAAGTGTTGATTGAAGACTCAAGGAATTTCGTCAAACAATTCACATACAAACTTCCAGCTTGCTGGTTTGTGGGATCAAACTAATATAAATGCTTGAAGATGATATCAAAGTAATCTACATGCTTGGAAATCAAAGCTACAATGCATAAACTATATCTTAGATGCATCAATGACTTAATTTCATCTTTTACAATGCTTATATATGACTTCTAAATGCAAAACATGCACCTACAGCCAACTGATATATTGACAAATAGTTGGTATGCATACTAAAATCTGAGTGTGAATAATATGGCAATGCTCATTGACAACTTATTAACAACCAGCAACCTATATCTCCAATTTGCAGTATAAAGACTCGATACAATGCTCATTAAATGATTTTTTGTGAGCAACTTAGCCACCTACAGCCAAGTGACTTTTTGTCAAATACTCGGAATGCATCCATCTAGAATCTAGAAGACTATGAATAATGTTACTAATCTAAAACTAAACTCCAGCACTTGTTTATAAACCAAAATGCAAAGCATTGCCAAGACTCTTGGCAATTTACAACTTTTCTGAAGTTTGCTAATTTCTGAGTACAAAATCAGACTTCAAACATATACAAATATGACATGTAAATGAGCTCCAAACAATGCAAAGAAACCTGGAATGAAGTCGCCTTGGATTGGAGATGAAGTAGCAAACAAGAACAAAGGAGAGAGCACCTTATGAGTGATGGATGATGTCTCAGCCCTAGCCGCCCCTGCTGGATATTTCAGACTTCAAAAAATAAAATAATAGCAGCTGCAACCTCTGATTTTAATCACCAAACATCATTGTCCATCCTCTAGAAATCGATTGCTCCAATACCCATAAGCCAAAAACAAGTGTATGACTTTTTATGAATTTATTTGTGCTTCCCAGCCCAATTCGCCCCTGTTCTAACAGACCTCAGAAAATAAATATATATCAGCTACTAATGGTCTCCTCAAGCTCCCAAAATGATCTCCAACCCTTGAAGAATCAAGCACTCCAAGTGAAAGGTGAGTTTGTTGTGAGATTGAGCCCCCAAGAGTGAAAACGTGTACTCCAAGTGCTGATGCAAAAGTCTGAAAATGAATATCAGATTGCTGGTAACAAAGTATGATGCAATCGAACTCTTGAATAATGAAGTCCCAATCCACAAATGCCTCCAATTAAACTCCAAATCGTATCATGCAAGACTTTAGCGTCAAAAATGCAAACAAATGAAGTTTGAAGTAAAATGTCAGAATTCTGGAAATATCTGATATAAAAATCTGAATATACAATTGACCTCCCTGATGCAAATCGATGAAGTCAACAAACTCCAAAATGTCCTCAATGCAAACACCAATCGAACTAAGCAAAATTGGCCTTAGGCCACAAATTTTTAACCAATGAAGCACAAATGAAAGTCTGAAGTAACTTTCTCCCAGCTGCAATAATTCAAGTGATATTTCACACCCTCAAAATTGCTTACCAATTGAGAGTTTTCGTTCTCAATGGCCAAAGACAACTGCAGAAACCCTAGGCTCCACAACCATCAAACATCAATCGTCAACAACAACAAATCTGGATGATGAGAATGAGGCCCATGATGTTTATTTATACTTTTTTCCTCAAGAGATTGGCCTCCTTCTAGAACTTTCCCAAGTCACCTTCTAGAAGGAATATTATAATAAAAATATTAATCAACTCCTAAAGTGCAATAAAACATTATAATATAAAATAAAGGTTTCTATAAATAGAAATATCCATCATGATACTAGGAAAACCTTCATGAAGTCACGAAATGAGCCAACCAATCAATTGGGTATCTGCCATAATGTCAAACAGGTGGACAAATAGAAAGAACTGAACTCTCGTCAACTTTTTTTTCTCTCGTGATATTGGCACAATCCTTTTGAAAACCATGGATGCATCATATAGGATCAAATCCATAGTTGCACTATTCAAATTGTATGACAAGATGGTCAAAAATGTAGGGCCACCAAATGTGGTTCAATTTTTCATAGAAAATATTGCTACTAGGAAAATCCTAATGAACAAGTATCCCTCTATGTTTTTTTTTACCATGTGCAAAATATTGCCTTGATCTAACCCTAGAGGACATTGGAAAACTTGAATAGATTAAGAAGGTACTACAAATGGCTCACACTATTACCAAGTTTATCTACAATCATGCGAGAGTGTTGTGTATGATGCACTCCTCCACAGAGAATAAGGAGCTGGTTCGACCAAGGGTGACAAAATTTTCTATTTACTTCTTTGGACTACAAACTCTATACCAGCAAAAAATGAATTTGAAGCAAAAGCTCATTTCAAATGAATGGATGGAGTTTAGTTTCATCAATAAAATGAATGGCAAAACAGTGGCAAAGTACATTTTTTCTATGAGATTTTTGCATGCAGCAAAACAAGTGGTTGATTTTTCAAAGCCCCTAATGTAAGCATTGAAACTAGTAGATGGGGAGAAACCGCCCATGGGCTATTTGTATGAAGTCATGGATAGGGCCCAAGAGGTGATGAGAGGTAGGATGGAAAATAATGGGGACAAGTATGTAATATAAGGCCCCCAAATTTTTTTATTGTTGTTATTTCCACTGTTGTTGTATGTATGTTTGAAGAGGTTTCTTGCAATGCTGTTTTGAGAGTGTGACGTTGCTTGTGATGTATTAAATAAGTGCATGAACAGACAATCCTTTTTGAGAGTGTGACATTGCTTGTGATGTATTTAATAAGTGCATGAACAGAAAACAAAGATAAACTCACAAACATTCAAATCTAAACTTCTTCTTTTTTTAATAATATTTCTGTTTCATTCCATAATATAATCCCAGGCTTACAAGAAACATTAACAGCAGTAAACACAGCTAAATCAGACCTGGTAAAGGATGGACACAGCAACAAATGGTCTCCTTAACAGCTGCCCACTCCCTTGAATCATCACCCCGCACTTCCCAAAGGTAGACGTTCACTCCAAACACCCTGTATCAGCTGACACCCCTATTTTCTGACGAACCCAGCAACCTTGGATGTCGTACTTCTTCACAGCCTGGCCGTACCTCTCCAAAATAGACGACTTGCAAGGAAAAAATGTAGTCTTCTTCTAAAATCCTGGTTTTTCGCAAGAAGAGTTGCCCTTGAGTGGAGAAATGATTTCTCAAGTACCCATTTCAATATCATCAGCCATTTCTGATCTGTGAGCAAAAAGATGGTTCCCAGGCAAAACAAAAAACTCCAGAAGAAATCCAAAATATCACTCCAAACTGAAAACAAAGCACTCCACACCTGAAAATCCAAACCACAAACCAAAAACTTACTGCAAACCTAAGTTACCGGTTCAGGTTCAGGTACGAGAACCCGGTACGTGGGTACGGGCAAAATTGTTTTAGGGGTTTGGATACGTATGGGTACGTGTGTGTGTGTGTGTATATATATATATGTATTCTATATACAAAAAAATAAGAGAAAATAAGTGAGCAAAAAGATGGTTCTGAGGCAAAACAAAAAACTCCAGAAGAAATCCAAAATATCACTCCAAACTGAAAACAAAGCACTCCACACCTGAAAATCAAAACCACACACCAAAAACTTACTGCAAACCTAAGTTACCGGTTCAGGTTCAGGTACGAGAACCCGGTACGTGGGTACGGGCAAAATTTTTTTAGGGGTTTGGATACGTATGGGTACGTGTTTGTGTGTGTGTGTGTGTATATATATATGTATTCTATATACAAAAAAAATAAGAGAAATATAAAGAATTGTAAAACTAAATAATTTCATAGTATGATACTTGATCATTGATCAATGCCAAATGCCAAAGATAAATATTAAATGCCAATTGATAGTTGAAAAATATTCAAATAAAATTACTGAATTACAAAATGTAGTTCATGAAACATGATTCAATGTTCATTGTTCAAGTGTTCATCAATCATCAAAAGGATTCTCAAAATCATTGTGACTTGGATTTTCAGCGGTTTGAACTTCAAGATCATCATCATTTGAACCCAAAGTGGATCCAGCACCATGTGATATGTCATCAATATCACCCACATCATCCATAGTGGCTCTAGCAAGATCTTGAATGGTTGCATCCAAGTCAGCAGACTCAGGTACTACATCCCAAAGCCTTGCTGCCCCCTGCTTGTATTGAGGATCCTTACGTGACAAAAGAAGCAAATCTTCAGCTCTTTTTGCAGCCAACCGGTTACACTTCACTGAGCGGATAAAGGAGTATGTACTCCAATTTCGTTCAGAGACAGAAGAGCTTGCAACCTGGAGAGAAAACCAACAAAATTAAAAATAAAAAATGCAAGATAAATTCAAGAATGTTAAGTGTTAAATTCTACAATACAAGTGGCAAAAAAAAAAAACTTACTTGTGAGAGGATCTTGATTGCAAGAGGTTGGAGGTACATATAATCTTGACCATGGAGGAACCACCATGTAATAGCATCCATTTTTTATTGGTCTCTAACAACAAAAGGGGTATGATTTTTTCCTAGGATAAACAATCCAAATTCTCTCATAACAATTGTCTGCACTTTTGGATCACTAAAGATTCTACTAAATGCCTTCTTATACCCATTAGCAACTTCAGAATCTCTATATGGCGGTATTCTCCTTGGTATAGTACCTCGAAGATAGGGCATATGCAAGGAGGTGCAATGGAGTTGTCATCTTGTTCCAACGATGAAGAACAATTGCTTCCACCCTTTTGTAAAAGGTGTCTTCAGGATCATTCTCTCTCATTTGTATTTCTATTTTTATTTTCTCCAACATTGTGTCCATGCTATCATAGACATCCCCCAAGCATGGTTCATCTGTATCAACAAACCGAAACATAGACATGATAGGTTCGGTGAACTCCAATAAATAATTCACACAATCCCACCAATCATCAACCAAGATTATTGCCTTGACCTTTTGAGCCCTCTCTGAATTTGATTGCTTCCATATACCCTATTGGTTGCTAATAACCATTTGACTCAATGCCTCTTTCACCTTCACAAGTCGTCCCAAAACAATTGTGCGAGATGCAAACCGGATCTCAACAACCTAAGAAGATGTTAATAGTAAGTTAATAGCATATTTAAAATATGCAAATAATGCAAAAAAAATATTTTATTCAATTATGTAAAACATGACATAAATGAAACTAAATAAATTAAATTTACCTTCAACAATTCCAATATTGAAAAAGTTCTAAAAATTGCTTGTGACATATGGTGGTTTGTCACAAACATCTGATCTCCTCGGCCTCATAGTATATTTCTTTCACCCACTCTATTTGGTTGCCAATTGCTTGCATCACCAAATTGAGGGAGTGTACGGTGCACAGTGTCCAAAAGATGTGCTCATATCTAGCCTCTACCAAAGCACTTGCAGCCCTACAAACTTTTGCATTGTCCGTAATTATTTGGACAACATTTTCTTTACCCACCATCTCTATGGAGTCAATGAGAATCCTGGAAATGAACTCCGCATCTTTCACTTCCCCTTTATAGTCAACCGCCCTCAAAAACATTGCCCCCTTGGGGGACACTGCAATAACATTGATCAATGGACGGTTTTTGCAATCTTTCCATCCATCGGAAACAATAGATACACCTGTTTCAACCCAAGAATCTCTAACTGGTTTTAGTTGGCCCTCTATAGATTTCTTCTCTTTTTGCAATAAGGCGGTACACACCTTTTCATACCCAGGACTTGTGAAACCAGAAGGTGCACTATTTATTGTTGACAACATGTCCCGCCAATATGGTGATCTCACCAAGTTGAATGGAAGACCATTGGCATAGAGGCAACGTGCAATTTTTTTTTCAGCAATATCTCTTCCCTCCATTTTAAATGCCTTCTCCAATGGACCTCTCTTGCAGGTGGCAATTTGTGGTTCTTCATCTTCTTCTTCTGCAAGGGGTATAGACAAGAAGGGATGTCTAGAGGGCCTAACTGTTTGAGTGGGTAATATTGTACTTGTATTTTTCTTTCCAAAACTATAACCACTTTGTTTTCCTCTTGCAACCAATTTGTCAGCATCTTCTTGTTCTTTTATAAATGCTGCTATTTGTATAGCAGACAACTCCTTCTCATTTGGGCCCTCACACATATTAATTCCTTTACCACCAACGGCCCATAAAATGAAGTTTCACTCAGTAATCGGAGCTATTATATTGTGCATTGCAAAAAATACACTTCCAAACAAAACCCCCACCTCTAGGAATTTGTGAAATTCTTGTGGTATGTCTCCATAAAGGAGATCCTTTATCAATTTTGAACTTTTGGCATCCTTCCCCACCCACTGAACTTTGACTACTAGCCATTCTTGCAATCTATAAAAAAAATGGAAAAAAAAAAACTTGAAAAACTTCTTCACAAACTTGAAAAAATCCATCAAAAACTAAGAAACTTGAAAAAATTCATCAAAAGATTAAAGAATAGGGTTTAAATGCATACCTTAAACACTTAAATCTCCTTTGTAGAAGCTATTTGCCACTCCACAATCGATCTCCTTCAAATACAATCACCTCCCTTCAAAATGTCAAGATGAAGAGAAAATATGGTGAGAGCAAAATGAGAGGTAAAAATGAAAGGTTTTCATGTTGAAAGGCCTCATATTGGGCCGTTTTAGGGTTAAGAGGCAAAATAATAATAAAAAAAATGTTTTTTATTGAACTTTGGGCCCACTTTTTAAGTGTTGGGTCGTGGGTTCTCCCAAGTACGCCCCGGTGCGCGCACCCGCAGGGCTAAGCGCGCACCCTATGCGTACCCAGCACATACCCACAGGCGAACCCGTACCAAGTTCGTACCCAGACTGGGTTCGAGGCCTATGGGTACGAACTCTGCAACACAACTGCAAACCAATCAAAAGTATTGAAATATCTTCATTCTTGAAAGCCCAAATGTGTTCTTTGTCTAAAAAACACCCTACACCAGCCTGAGCAAGGTCTTTTACTATCGAGGCTAATCTTAGAACTGAGGGGTATCAACCTCAACTCCATCCTACAAGTTTCTAGCTTCAAACCAGCAGCATATCACCATAAACAATCTCCAGCATAAACCCCAAATGAAGCCTCAAAAGTGTATTTATGTTTTCTCAAGAAGTGGCCACCCAAAACCCTAAACCCACGCCTCTTGACTTAATTTAAAATTTTAATTCAAATCTCTTTCTTTCTCCAAGGTGGGATGCCCAAAATGAGAAAATATAATTTTAACATTTAAAAACACTTTTAAGTTATTTGACTAGGCACCTTGGTCACCTTTTTGTCCCCTTATGACCCCTTAATTTAACTTTATAACTTAAAGTCACCCCTTTTAATAACCCTTTTAAAAACATTAGCCAAATATTAAAATAATTTCACCAAGTGACTTAAGTCATCAAAATATACTCAGACTGGCAAGCTAGACCCGATCCAAGCACCCAAAAGGACTTACTATTTTTAGTAATATACTAAAAAGAGCAAATCATCGTCCAAAGGCTCAAAACTGGAGGCAACTAAAAACACTGGAGCTCAACACCGGCAACTTCCCAACCACTGACCATTGCTAAAAATAGTAAAGACCCGGCAACAACACCAACTCAACTGGGATTGAGTCCCCTAACTGAACCTCCTAGCCAATAGGAACCCGGAAATTGGCTAGAGGTAATGTCTATTGATACCTGACTAGGAGGGGACACTACAGTCCGCCCTCCCCAAAGATTGTTTGTCCTCAAGCAATCGTAACGCTAGGTGTTGAAGTACCTGCTCGCTCTCCCATGTCGCATCCTCAACAGGTAAATCCCTCCACTTCACTAAATACTCAGTAATCACTCTCCTCCTGACTGTCCTCTCCCTAAAATCAATGATTGTCTCAGGTATCAGCTCCAATCTCCCTTCCTCGTTCAAAAGAGGTAACACTACTGAAGGTACCACGTTATGTCCCAATGCCTTCTTGAAGCGAAATACATGAAAAACATTATGCACTTTGTTGTCCTCTGGTAACTCCAGCTCATAAGCAACCTCACCCACTCTCCTAGTGACTCTGAAAGGCCCATAAAACCGAGGTTTCAACTTCTCTACTCCAATATTTTTGAGAGTGGACTACCTATATGGCTATAACCTGACATAAACCATGTCACCCACCTCAAATTCCCTCACAATCCAATGCTGATCAGCATATAACTTTTGCTGATTTTGTGCCTTTTGTATGTTCTCTCTCAATGATCTCATGATATCCTGACTCTCCTATAGGAAGTCCTTAGCCTTGGGCACCCGACAATCACCAAATAGTAAATCAATGAAGCTCAGAGGCTCATACCCATACAGTGCCATGAAAGGTGACATCTTGATGGACATATGATAGGTGGAATTGTAACAAAACTCCCCTAGGTGCAGCCATCTAACCCATGCCTTTTGCTGTCCCTTTACATAATTCTTCAGGTAACCCTCCAACCACTTGTTAACTATTTCAGTTTGACCATCTGTTTGGGGGTGATAGCTAGTGTTGGGAGTCAACTCTATACCACATAGCTTGAATAATTCTTGTCGAAACAAACTCATGAATTTGTTGTCTCTGTCACTTACGATGTTTCTAGGTGCCCCATGTAGTCTAAACACCTCCTTGAAGAACAAGTCAGCCACCTATAACACTGTAAACTCTATTGATATAGCAAAGAAATGGCCACTACCGCATAAAGGAAATCCCTCCCTTGCACCTTGGGAAGTCCTGTGATGAAGTCCATAGTAATACTTTCCCATTTTTGAGTGGGAACAGGTAATGGTTGCAACAAACCAGTAGGAAAGGTGTGCTCATTTTTGTTTTCTTGGCACACCTGGCACTCACGAACATACTTGGTTATGTAGTCTTTCATCCCTTTCCATGAGAACCTCTCATGGATCTGCCTAGAAGTCTTGTAGAATCCCAGGTGACCAGCTAGTGGGGTGTCATGAAAAGCCTTCAAAACTTGCTCCAAGAACTTAGTTTCAGCCACTAAAAGAATTCTCCCCTTGTAAAAAATCAGTCCATCCTTAATACTATACTTATCATCATTTAAAGTACCCTCCAATATGTTGTTCGTAAATGAGTTTTTGGCATAATCAGCTTGTATAACTTCTTTCCAATCTGCTGCAATCTCAGAAATAGTGCATAAATGTGGTCTCCTAGAGAGTGCATCAACCACTACATTTCTTTTCCCCTTCACGTATTCAATGTCAAAATCAAAGGCTTGAAGTTTGCTAACCCACTTTTGGTGCCTTTCACTAAAATCCTTCTAATTTAAGAAATATCTAAGGCTGTTATGGCCTGTTTTAACTACAAATCTGCCCCCCACAAGGTATTGTCTGAACTTTGTCAAAGCATGCATAATAGCCAACATTTCTTTATCATATATGGAATAAGTTTTTTCAGCCCCTCTCAATTTTCTACTCTCATATGCTATTGGATGCTTGTTTTCCATTAGAACAGCCCCTATACCCTCTCTTGAAGCATCACACTCTAACTCAAATGGTTTTGAAAAATCAGGAATAGCTAACACTGGACATGAACTCATCAGTACCTTGAATTGATCAAAAGCCCTCTATGTTGATTCGGACCAAGAGAATGCCCCCTTTTTTGTCAAGTCTGTAAGTGGAGCAACAACCTGTGAAAACCCCTTCACGGACCTCTTGTAAAAACCACATAGTCCAAAGAACCCCTTAAGCTATGATAAATTAGTAGGTGGTGGCCAGTCTTGTATTGCCTTAATTTTTTCAAGATCTACCTGCACTCCATTTGCACTGATAATGTGCCCCAAGTAAAGTAACTCAGTCATGCCAAACTCACACTTAGATTCTTTTGCAAAAAGTGACTCCCTCTCAAGTATGACAAGCACCTCATCCAAGTGTTTCAAGTGCTCATCCCAAGACCTACTGTAAATAAGAATATCATCAAAGAATATCAGGACAAACTTATGGACCTGCTTGTTGAAAACTCTATTCATGCATGACTGAAAAGTTGTTGGTGCGTTAGTCAAGCCAAAGGGTATGACTAAAAGCTCAAAGTGCCCAAAGTGGCACCTGAAGGCAATTTTCTCCACATCCTCTTCCCTCGCTCTAATCTGATGATAGCCCGACCTCAAGTCAATTTTAGAGAAGTAAATTGCTCCGTGCAACTTATCTATCAATTCATCTATGCATGGGATGGGATACCTATTTTTTATTGTCTTCTTGTTCAACTCCCTGTAGTCCACACACATGCACATGGTCTCATCCTTCTTTTTCACCAAAACCACCGAAGAAGCAACAGGCTCTTGCTTGATCTAATGTGCCCCATCTCAATCAACTCTTGGATTGCCTTCTCAATTTCATCTTTATGCCTCTTCGGATGACAATAGGGAGTGGTTATAACAGGTTTGGCTCCCTCCTCCAACTCAATAATATGCTCTATCCCTCTATCCAATGGTCTCCCTGGAGGAATACTACTAAATACCTTGCTCTTCTTGGAAAGGAGCTCCTGTATATCAGGTGGATAGGACCTTTTGACCTCCTCAGTGACTGTAGGCATAACTATACACTCCGCTGCCCACTCAATCTGATTATGCCTAAAGATTTTTTCCATTCATTTGAAGGTCACAACACGTGGTCCTCCATTGGATAAGCCTCTCAAAATGACATTCTTACCACCCGATTTGAATTTTAATTCCATGGTCTAAAAATTAAGTGTTATCTCTCCCAACGATCGTAGCCACTGAATTCCTAAACACTGCATCTGTGTTCCCAATACTAACAACATAGAAGTCCTCTTTTATCCCATGGCTGCCCAACTGGACACTCAACTATGGTACCATCCGATTGCACTATATAGTGAACCCATCCGCTGTAAAGAACCGGACCAATTTTTTCCAATTCTTTAAAGATCAATACAGCTCAAGCACAATAGTCACCCGTTAAGGTTAGCTCCAAAACCAAAACGATGCAGAAGGTAACTCTAACCAAGAATGTGCCTAGGAGAGGCGAGCATATGGTCAGAGCATCTAGTGCATGCAGTACTAGAAGTAAACAATGCTGAAGGAACTCAACGCCAAGAATGTGCTTCCAAACCCAAGGTGGGTTTGGAGCTACCATATGGTGGAGGTACTGAAAGAGATGATGCAATACTGAAAAGTAAACTCAACACCAAGCATGTGCACTCCAAACCCAAGGTGGGAATGGTGCTATCATATGGTGGAGATTCTATTGATCACAATGCAGTGCTGAAAGTAACTCAATCATCAAGCATGTGCACTCCAAGCTCGAGGCGAGCAAAGCGCTATCATATGATGATGAGGATCCAATGCAATACAATAAAGACTGAGCTAGGGCCAATCTCTTCCACAACTGTGGGAATGAAAAGAACTTAGCAAGAAAGAAGTAGCTGCCAATACTACTGTTCAGCTTTACAATGAAGTAGAAATGTCTGCCAAGAACATAGAATAAGAAGTCTATCAATGTTGCAATATTGTATATGGTCTCTCCAATGCTCAACAAGACCTCCTAGACTCAAAACCCACTCAAATGATGAACTCCTTCAAATCTGATATGACTGAACAAGACTGAAAATGCACAAAACAGCAACACTGTAACTCACTAAAATACTCATAACTCTCTCTAGACTTGTCCAAATGACATGAAATCTAATGCAAATGAACACTATGAAGATGGCAACCAGATTCTAATCAAGAAATGACTCTAAAAAATTGTAAATTTATTTTCTAAACATTTGTCAGGCAAAACAGAATGGTACGGCCTCCAGAAATGTTCTACCAACAAGATAAAATCAGATTTTTCATTAAAAATCACCAAACTTTGCACAATGGGGCGCCTAGGGCATAGAAATGGTTTTAGCCAATACCCAGAATGAATATATTTTTATTTTTTGACTTATGAGAAAAAACATGCAGCTATATTGAAACAGCAACTCTAGAACTTCATTAACAAGCTTGAAACTGAACTACAAATGCACAATAACTACTACGATGCAAAATCTCACTACAAAATCTACTCAACTACAAACTAACTCTCCACTAGTTGCTATCTTTCAAGCAAGAAGTCGAGCCCATGCTAGGAGGCATGCATTCCTCGAAGCAACCCTATTACCATTCTGGCAGCATAACATTACTAAAGACATAAGATAGCAAAATGAAGAACAAGTACCTCCTTATATAGACTTGAGATAATCTTCTAGAGGCTTCTAGAAGTGTGCCCAAATTCAAATTCAATTTGACTCCTTTTCCCTCCTCAAGATGGCGTCCCTTTCCAAGAATAAAATAATTCTTTTAATAAAACAACATCCTTCATCAAAGTTGGAGTCCATTTCCTCAAGCATTATTTTAACTTTAGAAATATTTAATTTGCCTCCAAATCACATTTCATGTCCTCTTTTCCCCAAGTCGTCCATCACATGAAAGAAAATAAACTTTATTAAAATCCCAAATAATCTTCAAAGTTAAGCATCCAAAGTATAAAGTGAAATATATTAATAAAATCACTTATTTCTCCTTATGGCGTCCTATTAAAATAATGTTTATTTATTTATTTATTAATGCTCAATATTGTAAGATATTGTAAGATAGAGATAAGATCGTCTCCGATCTTATCTGGAGTTTCTTCTTAGAAACTTTCCAGTTTTGTAAATCTTGTAAACTATTTATTGAGCGTCTCGCTCATTGTTAATATATCAATTAATTAACCAATTACTTGCGTAATATGGTATCAGAGCACAGGAAATAAATTTTTTTCGAAAAATTTATAATTTCTTTTTCGAAATTATTTTGTTTCAAAAAATTTTTGAAAATTATTTTTGGTAATTTCCTGGTGTGTTCTCAAAAAAATTTTGAGAATTTTTCGTTTTTTCGAAGGGCATCATTCGAAAAAAAAAAAATTTTGAATAATTTTCGTGGCTTATCTGAAAATTTTGTGGCTGTGCTCGCGTGTTCGTGGGTTTGTGATCTCTTCGACTCCTGGCCAGTTCGTGACAGTTAGTACCTGGAAGTTGTGGCCGCGCGTTTTTTCTCTGCAATTTCGAGCGCGCGACTGAAGATCTTGACGACTTTCGTTTTTTGCCCGCGTGACCTATTTGTGTGCCGTGCGCGAGGGTTTTTCCTTTGTGACGCGATTTGATCTCATCACAGCTTGCGATTTTCTGAAAACACGTCTCTGTTCATTCTTTGGACGCGTTTCTTCACGCCTGGAGGTCGCGATTTTCAGTCTTTGGGCCGCGTTTTCTTGCCGGGCGCGATTTATATAAGATTTTGACTACGTCAAGCTCTTTCGGCCGCGTTTTTTCCAGTCACAGATCTCCTCTCTGTTTTGCCGTGTTTCCAGACGAATTTCTCCACCTTTTTTGCAAGTTTCTGTAAATTTTCTGAAACTTTAATGGCGGCTAGGGCATTCTGACAAGTCGTCTAGGGTTTTGACCCGTTTTTCGAAGTCAGAAAATTTTTTCGATTATAGATTCCTGGTGGGTTTTTCGAGAGCTCAACTGGGTTGGTCTCCGAATTTTCTGGGTGCATCGTTTTCCGTGCCTCAAATTTTGTGCCATCCGTACACTGTACTTTCTGCAGTCTGTACCTGAATATGTCCCTGTTTTCTGCATTGGAATTCATGCCTCGAGTTTCGTGCATCAGCCTCTTCTCAGTACCTCGTTTTTCGTGCCTCAAAAAACGTGAAGATGGCCAGTTTAAGCAATTTAATGTTGGAGGGCAGTCAAAGATTTAATGGCAAAAATTACAACACCTGGAAGCAGCGGATGTTAACAATTTTTGAATACCGCTGCCTTGATCAGATGATCCTCGGCAACGCTACTCGTCCTGAAGCGGCGGGTAAGGATCAGGATAAATTTGATGAGCAGAATCGTGAAGCCGTCATGCTTATTAAGCTTTCGGTTACTGATGATCAGCTCCCTCAGATTCCACTGCGAAAATCAGCTAAGGAGATCTGGGATCACTTGAAGGATATGCATGAAACTTCCGACAAAAGCCGTGCGTTTTTCTTGAAGAATATGCTGTTTTCTATCATGATGGATGAGAAGACAACTCTGCAAGCGCACTTGAATAAAATCCAGGAGATCAGAGATCAGTTGGAGGCGATTGGTCGGAAAATGGAGGAGGAAGACATGGTTGTGATCACCCTGAAGAGTTTACCGAAGTCCTATGAACATTTCATAGAGACCCTCAACATTACGTCTGCTAATGTTGATCTCAAGTTTCCGAATTTGTGCACTATCCTGTTGCAGCAGGATCGCTGGAGACAACAGTTCGGTAGCAGTGATTCATCATCCTCCACGGAGCAGGCCTTTGCAGCAAAAACTCAGTCAAAGCATCATGGGAAAGGTCAGCCTTCACAGCAGAAAGGCTCAAGTCAGCGCTCCACCAGCCCGAAGAAGAAAAATATACAGTGCAATTACTGTCATAAATTTGGCCACATCAAGAAAGATTGCCGTGCTCGTTTGGCTTCTGAGCAAAAGAAGCGGGGAGGGTTTCAGAAAGCGAATGTCGCCGAGCACTCTGAGCAGAAGGAATCTGCCTTTTATGCACTGATGGCAAAAAGGCCCGCAGACCATGTCAAGTCCTCTGCTTGGTACATAGATTCTGGTGCCTCACGTCATTTCTCACATAGGCGTGATTGGTTCACAAACTTTTCCCCTTGCACTGACTCAGTAATCTTTGGAGGAGGTGAGGAATACACAGTTGTCGGCACAGGCACTGTTCAGGTTCAGTCTGGCGGGAGGGATCTCATATTCCTCAACGTGTATTATGTACCTGATATCGAGCTCAATCTTCTCTCAGTCAGTCAGATCATGCGGCATTCTCCCCAGATGGATGTGGTATTCAGCTCGCATAGATGTTCGATTGTTGATCGAGAAACTCGCACAACGGTGGCCGTTGGGATAGAGGATCATGGCCTTTACAGGCTTGTGGACACTGGTGATTCTCCAGAGTTAGCCTTGGCAGCCAGACATTCAGCTGTCACCAGTCTTTGGCACCAGCGGTACGGCACTTGAACGTGCACTATCTCTCTCAGCTTGCTCGGGAGGGACTTGTTGATGGCTTACCTGACATTCAGACTCAGCATCAGGGCGTTTGTGGTGCTTGTCAGGCTGGGAAGCAGCATCGCACACCGTTCAAGGATGGCGACTCTTGGCGGGCTTCTAAGGTACTTCAATTAGTTCATGCTGATATTTGTGGCCCTATGTCTGTTTCTTCTGTAACTGGTTGCAAGTACTTTCTACTTTTTGTTGATGACTATAGTAGGAAAATGTGGGTGTACTTTCTTAAACAGAAATCAGAGGTTTTTAATGTATTTCAGAAGTTTAAGGCCTTAGTTGAAAAAGAGTCCAGTTCTTGTATTATAACTCTTAGGTCAGATAATGGGGGGGAATTCTGTTCTAGTGCATTCTCCAACTTCTGTGATACTCATGGGATAAAACGTCAGTTAACCACACCCTACACTCCTCCAAAACGGTGTTGTAGAGCGACGCAATCGTACGCATTGTTGAGATGGCTCGCTCCATGTTGCAACACGAGTGTCCCTACTAGTTTTGGGCAGAAGCAGTCAATACATCAGTCTATCTCCTTAATAGGTCACCTACTCATGCTGTTAAAGGGAAGACTCCTGAGGAAGTTTGGTCTGGTCGCAAACCTAGGATCAGTCATTTGAAAGTTTTTGGCTCCCTTGTGTATGTTTGGATTCCAGAGGCCAAGCGCACTAAGCTGGACTCCAAGAGCCAGAAACTCATGTTCACAGGGTACAGTGACAATCACAAGGCATATAGGCTGATTGATATAGACACTGATCGTCTTATCTTCAGTCGAGATGTTGTCTTTGATGAGGAACGAGGTCCATTTCACTCTTCCTCATCTGTTCAGCATTCAGAGGATCAGCCTCTACAGGGTCCTGATATGAGTGTCCGACTTCCATTAGGTCCACCTGATGGGAGGGATGACGAAGACCTCGTCTTTGATGATGCTCAACCTGAGTTTCCTCCAAATGATCATGAACATCTCCCTGCTGAACCTGTTCCAGATCCACAACCAGATCCAGCTCCTCCTCACATCGATGTTGGCACATCTACTCTCCGGCCGAAATGGTGGGCTAAGACTATCAGGACGCTTCGTCTTTGATGAGCTCATTGAGGGTAGATCATCCGAAACAAGAGCAAACAGCAGTCTACTGTGAATTTTGCTCTCATGGCCAACATTCACAGTGTTTATGAGCCTCAGACATATTCAGAGGCAAAAGGGATACCTGAGTGGGAAAAGGCAATGGAATCAGAATACCAGAGTCTTCAGAAGAATCACACTTGGGTCCTTTCCAATCTTCCTTCAGGGAAGAAGCCCATTAGCTGCAAATGGGTGTACAAGGTGAAGTACAAAGCTGACGGAACCCTTGACAAGTACAAAGCTCGTCTGGTTGCACGGGGGTTCTCACAGAAAGAAGGCATTGACTATGAGGAGACCTTTGCTCCTACAGCCAAAATGAGTACCATTAGGCTCGTCCTTGCCTTAGCAGCTCAATTTGGTTGGAAGGTCCATCAGATGGATGTGAAGAGTGCTTTCCTCAATGGTGAGTTGAAGGAGGAAGTATACATGACGCAGCCTCCAGGTTTCAAAGTTGCTGGTCAAGAACAGAAGGTGTGCAGATTGGTCAAGGCACTCTATGGCCTGAAACAGGCTCCTCGGGCTTGGTACATTAAGATTGACACGTACCTCACAGATCATGGTTTTCAGAGGAGTCCATCTGACTCGAACCTGTATGTCAAGAATACTGGTAATGAGATTCTTGTTGTTGTCTACGTGGATGACTTGATCATTACTGGCAGTTCAGCACATTTGATCACTGAGATCAAACAGGACTTGTGCAAAACTTTTGACATGACAGACTTGGGCCTCCTGCATTATTGTTTAGGTGTTGAGGTTTGGCAGACAGAGAGCAGCATTTTCATCTCCCAGTCCAAGTATGCTCGAAGTCTTCTGGATAAGTTCCGAATGCAGGATTGCAAACCTGCCTCTACACCCATGGAAAAAGGGCTTAAATTGTCAGCTAAGTCCGATTCACCTGTGGTAGATGAAACATTGTTCAGGCAACTAGTAGGCAGCCCCATCTATCTTGCTGCTACTAGACCTGACTTGAGTTTTGCAATGAGCTACATATCACGCTTCATGACAGCCCCCAAGGCTGATCATTGGGTAGCAGCGAAGCGTGTGCTGCGTTATGTGAAGGGCACTACTGATTTTGGACTCTTGTACACTCGAGTCACGATCCTAAACTCGATGGGTTACGATTCAAATTAAAGGTGTTGATGATGACGAAATCAACATCAGGTATGTGTTGATTTAGGATCCGGTGCGATCCACATGGACTAGTAAGCGTGCGGGCTCTCCTCGCATTGAAGCCCAGAGACGGAGCAGTAAAAGCGCATGTGAGGCAGTTTGGCTTCGCCGGATGCTTGTCGATATGCAAATATCTCAAGCAGGTCCGACTCCCTTGTTCTGTGATAATCAAGGAGTTCTCAAACTTGCCAAGAATCGGTCTTCCATGAGCCAACCAAGCATGTGGAAACTCATTGTCATTTCATTCTGGAAGCTGGTTGAAGACGGATCGATTCGATTCTTTGTATGTTAATTGCAGGATCAACAGACATTCTCACCAAGTCGCCAAGACAGATAAGTTTGAAAATTAGGGGGCATCTTGGTAGTTGATAGATTGAGCATTAAGGGAGGGTATTAAAATAATGTTTATTTATTTATTTAATTAATGCTCAATATTGTAAGATATTGTAAGATAGAGATAAGATCGTCTCCGATCTTATCTGGAGTTTCTTTTTAGAAACTTTCCAGTTTTGTAAATCTTGTAAACTATTTATTGAGCGTCTCGCTCATTGTTAATATATCAAATAATTTACTAATTACTTGCGTAATACGTCCACCAAGCTTTAATATTATTTCACTTTATAAAATATTTTACCTCAAGCAATGAAACAACCATCTCAAGTTTATACTTGCCAAAAACAGCTCAGAAGTTCTAAAGACCCAAACTACTCAACTGACTTGCCAAACTGCAGAACAACTGCTAAAAATAGCACTGTCAAAAATAGAACTTACTAAAAATAGCATACTGCTAAAAATAGTAAGTTGTTCCAAACTCATTTTCTCCACATTTTGAGCAGTCGTCGCAACTTACTAAAAATAGTAAGTCCAGAAAATTTCTCTGATTCAGTTGCATGTCACACCATCGTGAAGCTCTCTGAAAACCTAGAAGGAATCTAGAATCCAAAATGGAAAAATCCAACATGCAAGCCTCCACAAAGCAGCTGAGAACGCAAGTCAATAACCTGTCATGCATGTTACCTCATTGCGAAGCTCGCCAAAAACCCAGAAAGCTCCACTAGACATGTGTCAGAAACTCCAACATGCAAGACCTCAAAACACCTCTAAAGTGGAAACCCTAATTTCAGCCTCTGACTAGCCTAAGGGTCTCCGGAATAGGCCAACGGTCAACAAAACTGATCATAGCTGAGAAGGGGACATTACATCCGCCACCATAACTTTAAAACCATCAACATCCTGTGTATGGAACCCTCTACATGCTACAAGGCCCTCATCTATGAAATTGTGGGTGGCTCCTGTATCAATCAAAGCTACCATTCGCTGCCCCTGTACCACTCCTCTAATCCTCCTTGACTCATTTTTCTGGAAACTATGGAGTTGTGCTAACATCACATTATTTTCTCCCTCCTTTCCCACAACCTTCGGAGCTTTTTCCTCTTCACTTTCTTCAGTTTCCTCTTGCTGATCAGAATTTTTTGCAACCTCTTCCACATCTGATTGGTACTCTATCAGCAATGTTTTAGCTTTGAAAGCACACCTGTGACCCTGTGTATAAGGCTCTCTACACGTTAAACATAGCCCCTTCCTTCGTAACTCATTAAGGGTCTCGCTGTCAAGTCTAGTATACTGTTTCTTAGGCTATTCATGCTCTTTTGATGGGAATTTCTTGTCCTTATCTTTCTTGGGCTGCGTGCTCTTGGACTGAAATTTGTTTTTAAATGCAGATGTTTCCATGTCCCTAGCCTTTTTAATGGCTTCCTGGAGGCTAGGTGGATTAAATGCCTTTATCCAACCTCTCAAAGGGTTTGATAATCTGTCTATAAACAATACGATCAGCCTCCTCTCAGATATATCAGTCACAAGTACAGATAGTTTCTGAAAATCAGATATGTAGGTGTCTAAAGAACCCCATTGTTTGAGTTGTGCCAGCTCTTTAAAGTTTAGCTCAGGATCCTTTTTGTCAAATCTTTCAATCAGCTTTCTGTAAACTCTCTGTAAGAGGTAATTTGAGCATGCCCCAACGTCACCATACCATTGTACCACCATTCATGCGCCACTCCATCTAATGAATAGAAGCATATTGGATAGACTCAAGCTCCAGCATTGGGTTCAATGTAAAATAAGTGTCTAATTTTTGCACCCACACCCTGGCTGCCATCCTCTCAGACCCATCAAAGTATGGAAGTGTGAGTTTCCCTACTTTCTTCCAAAGCTCATATTGTTGGTCTTTGTTTCCCCGATGACGTGAATGCCTCATCCTCAAGTCTATATAGTCTTTCAGTGAAATATCCATCTGGAAATCTGGTCCTGCATCCATCCAAGCTTGCCTAAATTGGTCTTGCTGCTCCAAAAGTGTAAGTTCGGGATTTGCTAGAGCTTCTATCCTCTGTGGAAAGTTAGGCATGAGGGGTCTTGCTAGAGCTTGTCGGTTTCCCACATCCTGCTGTCCTAACCTGTTTTCATTACCCAAATGATCCATCCTCTACACTAAATCAGTCAACTTGTTATTTGTCTCCTGTTGTTGTTGAGCTACCCTCAATTGTCCCCTAACCAAAGTGTCCAATAGAATAGCCATTCTATCCGGAGGCTCCTTATTCCTGTTGTTTCTTTCATTTTTATTTTCATCCCCATCCCTATCTCCCATATTGCTTGTGTTAGATGACCCACTTGATGAATTTTCTGATTGCTGCTCCTCACTAGAAGTAGGCCAATGCTCCCAATAACTGTCCTTTTTTTTCCTGTTGCTCTCAATGCATCTTCTTTCCCTGTCACTCAAGCTCATAGAATATAATTTTCCACAAGATGCAAGGTCTTATCAGCTCTAATACCACTGTAAGATAAGGCCTCCAAATTTTTTTATTGTTGTTCTTTCCACTATTGTATGTATGTTTGAAGAGGTTTCTTGCAATGCTGTTTTGAGAGTATGACGTGCTTGTGATGTATTAAATAAGTGCATGAACAAACAATGCTTTTTGAGAGTGTGACGTTGCTTGTGATGTACTTAATAAGTGCATGAACAGAAAATAAAGATAAACTCACAAACATTCAAATCTAAACTTCTTTTTTTTTTAATAATATTTTTGTTTCATTCCATAGTATAATCCCAGGCTTACAAGAAACATTAACAGCAGTAAACACAGCTAAATCAGACCTAGTGAAGTATGGATACGACAACAAATGGTCTCCTTAACAGCAAGGCCACTCCCTTGAATCATCACCCAGCACTTGCCAAAGGTAGACGTCCACTCCAAAAACCCTGTATCAACTAACACCCCTATTTTCTGATGAACCCAGCAACCTTGGATGTTGTACTTCTTCACAGCCTGGCCGTACCTCTCCAAAATGGACAACTTGCAAGGAAAAAATGTAGTCTTCTTCTAAAATCCTAGTTTTTTGCAAGAAGGGTTGCCCTTGAGTGGAGAAATGATTTCTCAAGTACCCATTTCAATACCATCAGCCATTTATGATCTGTGAGTAAAAAGATGGTTCCCAAGCAAAACAAAAAACTCAAGAAGAAATCCAAAATATCACTCCAAACTGAAAAATAAGCACTCCACAGCTGAAAATTCAAACCACACACCAAAAACTCACTGCAAACCAATCAAAATTATTGAAATATCTTCATTCTTGAAAGCCCAAATGTGTTCTCTGTCTGAAAACACCCTACACTAGCCTGAGCAAGGTCTTTCACTGTCGGAGCTGATCTTAGAATTGAGGGGTATCGTCCCCAACCCCGTCCTACGGGTTTCTGGCTTCAAGCCAGCAGCATATCACCATAAACAATCTCCAGCATAAACCCCAAATGAAGCCTCAAAAGTGTTTTTATGTTTTCTCAAGAAGTGGGTGCCCAAAACCCTAAACCCGCGCCTCTTGACTTAATTTAAAATTTTAATTCAAATCTCTTTCTTTCTCCAAGGTGGGACGCCCAAAATGAGAAAATATAATTTTAACATTTAAAAACACTTTAAGTTATTTGACTAGGCACTTTGGTCACCTTATTGTCCCCTTATGACCCCTTAATTCAACTTTATAACTTAAAGTCACCCCTTTTAATAACCCTTTTAAAAACATTAGCCAAATATTAAAATAATTTCACCAAGTGACTTAAGTCATCGAAATATACTCAGACTAGCAAGCCAAACCCGGCCCAAGCACCCAAAAGGACTTACTATTTTAGTAATATACTAAAAATAGCAAATCATCGTCCAAAGGCTCAAAACTGGAGGCAACTGAAAACACTGGAGCTCAACACCGGCAACTTCCCAACCACTAACCCCTGCTAAAAATAGTAAAGACCCGGCAACAACACCAACTCAACTGGAATTGGATCCCCTAACTGAACCTCCTAGCCAACAGGAACCTGGAAATTGGCTAGAGGTAATGTCCACTAATACCTGACTAGGAGGGGACATTACAAAGTACATGCCATTTGGGACAATTCAATAGGAGATGAGATCGACAGATGCACTCCCCTCCTCATCCCGTTGGATACCATCTAAATCCATCATTGTTTGATAGTTCCTCATTCAAAGATGATGCCAAAGTCACACAAGACCTACTTGTGTGCATGGAGAAAATGTTCCCTACCCCAGCAACATTGTATGTAGTTATGGCAAGCTTCCAATATAGAAGAAAGCAAGGGGTTTTTTTTCTCAAGTATGGTTGTTGTGCAAAACAAGAATATCTCTAAACTAGGTAAAATCCATAACCTTTGACGGTTTCTCTATATTATAGATATGCATATTAAATGTGTTAAGACTTTAGTAGATCTTACATATATAATCTCAAAATAATGTATTTTTAGTGCAATGGTGAGATTTGTGGCCGAGAACCCAAAAACCTTTGATGGATGACAATGCAGATTTTAAACCAACCATATGCTTCATCCACTACAAGTGGTACTTGGTATTTTTTTAACACATCCATTCCATGAAACGCAATTGTCTAATGCAACAATGAATGAATGACAATGTTTGTTCACCACAACCTCCACCCAAAGATGAAAAAAGATCGAGGTTAAAGTTTTGAAATACTTCCTCTTGTAATTATAAATTCTAATCATTATTTTTTTTTTATTTCAATTGCTAAATCTAATTTCTATATGGAAAAAATCAACTACCATTGAGGAAGACCAAACAATCGACCTCAACAAGATCTATTGAGATTTTGAGTGGATTGTGTTAATGTTATGGCAGCTTCAGGTTCATCCTTCCAGCCACGAGTGAAGGCATAAATTAATATAGCCTATCGGCTATTTATTTATATGTGATATTTAATGTGAAGGGGCGCTTCACTTGGCAACAATGTAATTTCTAAAAGGGCCGACCTTCCTTGTAATTCACATATTTTAATTGTAATTATATTTCTCTATTTTGGCCGACCTTGTACATGAAGAGGTGCGACCTCTCTCTCATTGTGAATTTATACAAGGTCATTTCATCCTTTCTATCATCAAGCAAGTTCGTTTCTCTCCTTCATTCAAGTGCGAATTTTCTCCAAGAGCAGATTGTGAATTTCTCTAAGTGCAGATTTAGGTTTCAAGGAAGGGCAGATTATTATCTGTTTTGCATCTAAACTTGGTACTGAATACTGGCCTTGTGATTGGCCTCCTTGTAAAGAGAATTGTTGCCACTATTTATATATATAAGAGAGATCTTTGTTGCTGGGTTTTTCTCCCTCAAAAGGGTTTTCGCAAGGTATCTACAGTGTCGCTGTGTCTGATTTTGAATTAATTTTCTGTGCATTAAATCTGATCATTAAAATTTACATGGTATCAGAGCGGGTTTGAGAGGATCGTGATCAGATTATTGCTAATCAGCATACCCTACTTGTTCATTTGTCTACACTAGTCAAGATGGTGAACGGTTTGAAGGTTGAGGATAGACTCGAGGGAGCATCTAACTTCACTTCATGGAGATTTAGGATCATGCTTACCTTGCGTGAAAATGACTTGGGTGAGTTCATGGAGTCTAGCGTTCCTGAACCTGAGGAGGAAGAAGAAAAGTTGCAGTGGGTGAAGAAAGACATTAAAGCAATGAAGATATTGGTTGATTCCGTCAAGGATCATATTGTGCCTATCATCTCTAAGTTGAAGACAGCGAGAGATATGCTCAAAACCTTGGAAGAGATGTACGAAATCAACAATACCAGCCGAGCACTTGCACTAAAGCATCAATTGCATCATGTGAAGATGTCAAAGGGAGAATCTGTTATTGCATAGTTCATGAGGATTTCAGATTTGAGAGATCAGCTTTCAACAATAGGACATATGGTTGATGACAAAGACTTGACCATGCTCGCTCTCAATGGTCTACCTTTGTCTTGGGAATCCTTCATTCAGGGAATCAGTGCAAGATCGAAATTGCCTAAGTTTGATCGCCTAAGATCTGATTGCATTCGAGAGGAATCAAGGTTGGTGGCAAGAGGCATTGCTCAAAGTTCAAAGAATGAAGACATTCATGTTCTCGCCTCCCATACTTCAAAGAAGAAAGGAAAAGATGGAAGGAAGGGTTTCTTCAAGAGGAATCGAGACAAGGGAAATGATGATGCACCTCCCTTCAAGAAGAAGAGAGACATGTCCAAGATTCAATGCTTTAGATGTGATAAGTTTGGGCACTTCGCTAAGCATTGCCCAACTAGACCTAAGCAACAAGTCACCGTTGCAGATGTTGATGATGGCTCTCCACAAAAAGATTCAAGTGAATATTTGTTCTATTCAGCATTATCAAGCAGTGTAGCTTCCGACACCAACACTTGGATAATTGACAGTGGAGCTTCACGACACATCACCGGTTCTAAGGAGCACTTTTCAAGTTTGGTGGAGAAGGAGTCTTCTGAACAAGTCATCATTGGAGATGATGCCAGCTACTCTGTGAAAGGAATTGGGACCTCTTCACTTCATTTGGATTCCGGCTTCACACTTCAGTTGAGTAATGTTCTTTATGTTCCTGGAATCAAGCGCAATCTTATTTCTATTTCAGCTTTGGAAGATAAAGGATATCAAGTTGCCTTCTCCAAAGGCAAATTTCTAGTATGGATGGAGAACTCTAGCTTCAAGGATGCTCAAGTAATTGGAGTTAGACATGAAAACTTTTACAAGGTCTGCACATGTTCTTTACAAGCTTTGGTTCATGACACTTCAAGTCTATGTGATCTTTGGCATTGGAGATTGGCTCACCTACACTTCTGAGCCTTACCTATCATGGAGAAGATGGTGTCGGGCCTTCCTAAGTTGAACCAGGAGAACGAAGGTACTTGCAAAGGCTGCGCATTGGGTAAGAATATAAAAGCCCCTTTTCATAGTAGAGAAAATAGATCTAAGTGTATTTTAGACCTTATTCATTCTGATTTATGTGGTCCTATGTCTATTTCGTCTTCGAGTGGATTCTTGTATTATGTTATTTTTATTGATGACCACTCTAGGAAGACTTGGATTTATTTTTTCAAATCTAAAGAGTCTGAGGAAGTGTTGGATAGGTTTAAAAAGTTTAAAGCCTTGGTAGAAAATCTTTCTGGTAAAAGAATTAAAGTCCTCAGATCTGACAATGCTAGAGAATAAACCTCTGGCAATTTTCGGAATTTTTGTATTGATGCAAGGATTAAGAGAGAGTTTTGTGTTCCCTATAATCCTCAACAGAATGGTGTTGCAAAAAGAAAGAACAGGACGATCGTGGAAGCAACGAAGACCATGATTCATGATCAAGATTTGCAAACCTTCTTATGGGCAGAAGCTTTCAAGACAGCTGTATATGTTTAGAACATAAGTCCTCATAAGATCTTGGAGAATATGACTCCAGAAGAAGCCTTTACAGGGAAAAAGCCTAAAGTCAGTCACTTGAGGATCTTTGGATGTCCTGTCTATGTTCATGTTCCAAAGGAAAAGAGAACCAAGTTGGAGCCTTCTGGCAAGAAGGGAATATTTGTGGGCTACAATGAGACATCAAAAGCCTACAAGATATACATTCCTGGACAGAAGTTGATCAAGATTAGTAGGGATGTCACATTCAAGGAAGATGTTGCATTCAGGAGATCCAGGGGCATTCAAATGGAGATCGATAATGAAGAGTCTCCTCAGTATATGGAAGTTGACCATACTCCTGAGATTCAGAGGGAGACCTCGGAACCAAAGGAAGATCTTGATCCTATTGAACCCTTGGAACCTACTGATGGGCCTACTGACATTATAGTTGGGAGAAAGAGACCTCTATGGGCCAAGCGTACTATGCAAGAGGCTGAAAGTTTTGCAGCTCCTAGAAGCACATTCAGAGAAAGTAAAAGGCCACATAAGTTCTCCAATTAACTTGCCTTGATGAGTCAGATTATAGAATCCGAGCCTACCTGTGTTGAGGAAGCATCTAGTCATCAGGTTTGGAGAGATGCTATGGCAGAGGAGTATTAGTCAATTCTTAAGAATGATGTTTGGGACATTGTCCCTAGACCCGAGGGCAAGTCCTTTGTATCTTCTAAATGGCTATTCAAGATTAAGCATGTTGTGGATGGGAGCATTGAGAAGTACAAGGCAAGATTTGTGGCTCGTGGGTTTTCTCATAAAGAGGGAGTTGATTATGAAGAAACCTTTGCTCCTGTTGCTCGCTACACTTCAGTCAGAACCATCATTGCTATTGTTGCATCTAGAGGATGGAAGATTCACCAGATGGATGTGAAGACAGCTTTTCTCAATGGAGTAATTGAGGAAGAAGTGTATATAGAGCAACCTGATGGATTTGAGGTTCATGGAAAGGAGTCACATGTTTGCAAACTGAAAAAGGCCTTGTATGGTCTTAAGCAGGCTCCTCGTGCTTGGTACAAAAGGATTGATCGTTACCTATCAAGCTTGGGTTTCTTGAAGAAAATGATGCTGATTCAAATCTCTATTTCAAGGTAATCAATGGTGAAGCATTAATTTTGGTTTTATATGTTGATGATTTGATCCTTACTAGAGAAGATCACCTGATTCTTGAGTGTAAGAAAGAGTTGACCTCTGAATTTGAGATGGACCTTGGGCTCATGCATTACTTCCTTGGCTTAGAAGTCTGGCAGAAACCAGATGAGATGATTCTAAGTCAAGGGAAGTACACCATTGATATACTTAAGAGATTTGGCATGATGGATTGCAAATCCATGTCTACACCTATGGAGACCAACCTACATAAGTTGAAGGAGGCTGCAGCTAATTCAAACTTGGTGGATCCTACATTGTATAGACAGCTAATTGGATCCTTGATGTATCTAGTTAACACTAGACCTGACATTTGTTATGCAGTAAGTGCACTTAGCCGGTTTATGTGTGATCCGAGACGATACATCTTGTTGCAGCTAAACATATTCTGAGATACTTGCGTGGCACAGTTGGATATGGGTTGAGGTATTCTTCAGATGCAGACTTGGAGTTACATGGTTTTACTGATTCTAGATCGGAAGAGCACCTCTGGTTGTTGCTTGGGCTCAGCTATGATATCCTAGTGCGTAGGAAGCAATCATCTGTAGCATTAAGCACAGCAGAGGTAGAGTACATTGCAGCTTGTATGGCAACTTGAGAAGCAGTATGGCTTCGTAAGCTCCTTGCAAGATTGTTTGGACAATCAATGGAGCCTACTATCATTCATTGTGATAATCAGAGTTGTGTAAAGCTTTCTGTCAATCCTGTGTTCCATGACAAAACCAAGCATGTTGAGATCAAGTACCACTACATTAGAGATATGGTACTGCGGAAGGCTGTACAGTTGAGGTACATCAGCACTGATGAGCAGACGGCAGATATTCTCACCAAGCCTCTCTCCAGGATAAAGTTTGTGTACTTTCGAGATAAGCTTGGTATGGTGGAGAATCCAGCCTTGATGAGTAAGAGTCTCAATATCAGTGAGCCTTGTTTAATGAGTTCTTCTCTAAGAGAGAAGTTCGAGGTGAAATCCCTTGTTAATACATTTTCCTCGAGACGGAGGAATTTGAGGTGCAAGCCCTTGTTTAATGCATTTCCCTTTGAGATTTGAGGTGAAAGCCCTTGTTTCCACCCTCTGAGCTGAGTCATGGTGGATGTCATGTGTGAGACTCCATGACACATCTTGTACTTGTGAATGTCATGTTGAGGTGACAACATCACGCAAGTGATGAACACTTGTACACACCATAGTATGGTTGTAGCCATTATGGTTGATATCGTGTTGAGGCGATATCTAATATCACGATGAGGTGATATTCTTCTTCTCACATTCGGTTGTAGCCAATGTGGTAGACATCACGTTGAGGTGATATGTCTTGTGTAGCTGGAAGTTCTCTCCCTAGCTGAGAGGGAGTGTTAATGTTATGGCAGCTTCGGGTTCATCCTTCCAGCCACGAGTGAAGACATAAATTAATATAGCCTATCGGCTATTTATTTATATGTGATATTTAATGTGAAGGGGCGCTTCACTTGGCAACAATGTAATTTCTAAAAGGGCCAACCTTCCTTGTAATTCACATATTTTAATTGTAATTATATTTCTCTATTTTTGCCGACCTTGTACATGAAGAGGTGCGACCTCTCTCTCATTGTGTATTTATACAAGGTCATTTCATCCTTTCTATCATCAAGCAAGTTCGTTTCTCTCCTTCATTCAAGTGTGAATTTTCTCCAAGAGCAGATTGTGAATTCCTCTAAGTGCAGATTTAGGTTTCAAGGAAGGGCAGATTATTATCTGTTTTGCATCTAAAGTTGGTGCTGAATACTGGCCTTGTGATTGGCCTCATTGTAAAGAGAATTGTTGCCACTATTTATATATATAAGAGAGATCTTTGTTGCTGGGTTTTTCTCCCTCAAGAGCAGGGTTTTCCCAGGGTATCTGCTGTGTTGCTGTGTCTGATTTTGAATTAATTTTCTGTGCATTAAATCTGATCATTAAAATTTACAGATTGCAAGTGATGATGTACTTCTCAATCCTGATGATTTCAATATCCTAACAAAGGCCAACATTAATAGTGATGTGGTTGAAAGACTTAGGACAAGCTCTAACCCTAGAGATTCATCATTGGGACTTGTAGCCCTTTAGTGTAACTCTCTTCATAGCAACAAGAGTCACTGGCTCAATCTAAATTTTTGGAATTTGTACTTAGCTTGTAGGTTGACAATTAAAAAATATTAGCATCCAGTTATCATTTATGCACTATGTAGTATAACTATACATCATGCAATGCAATGTAATCAGCAATATAACCATAAATGAGAAAATCCATATTCCACAGTTCATGGGCTGAACTCTCATTTTTATTTGCTTTTTGTCTCTATGCTGTTAAATGCCTTAAAATTTAAAAAACGGCAGGTTTTTCTCTTCTTCTTCTTTTGTGTTTTTTATGTCTTTTGAAAATCCGATTAAATCACAATTTTTTGAAAAAGACTCAATCTTTTGGTTTGCCAAGATTTTCTGCAAAAGATTTTTGCTTCTGTGAAATTTTCAGCTGTTCCATTATACACATCACACACCTATTTTCATTGGCATTAAGAAGGATATACTTTGGATCTACCATTTTTCTTTCTTTCTTTTTTGAATTATCCAGGTGATCCTCTACATATTTAAGTCTACCCAAGGTTTCCCTTTCTCTTTATCCCTTATATTTTCTTGTACCTTTTGTGTTTTCAGGGAAAAGTACACAAAAAAAAAATTCACGTCATACAGGAGATACCCCTATCAAATGCAGAGGAAAATAACCTTGTTCAAGGTGAAATTCCCAAATCAGTGATGAAACTTGCTGCTATCCGTTGGGCAAGTCACTCATATTCTGCCAAGGATTGAGGTGACAAATTCAAACAATGCTACAAAGTAAGTTTTGTCTCTAAAGAACTTTGCACCAAATATATTTGCAATTCTTATGCTTAAGTGACGCTTGTAATTTGTAACTCCCCTAGAGACTGTCTGAAAGCTAAGCATATGGGTTCATATTTAACTATTATGTTAATTATCATCACTGTGCTCCATCTCTAAGCCACATCAAAACCTTAGCCAGATTAAAATTTATATTATATTATTCATTCCAAATAGTTTAATAAGAAATGAAAATTTGTGAAAAAGGACTAAAGGATTAGAATCATACCTGAGGAAGGGGCAACAATGCAGCAAGATCTAGAAAGAAATCTGTCTTCAAATATCTCTTTGCAATTTGTGCCGGATCAGTAACAAGTTCACCCCTTCCAAAAACCCGTGAGCTTGGAGCAATATATGCAGTCCGAAACTTTAATAACATATGCAAAATGTAGAATAGGTCTGCCACTGAACGGAAAACAGTGACAACAATTGCAAGAGTCCTATCAATTTGCATACACGCAGCAGCACTTCTGTATAAAGGCAGATAGAAATAGAGTGGATCAAGAAATAGAGCAGCTAAAGAAGAAACAAGAAATATTTTATTCCAACGCTGAACCAGCTCATCTCCTGGGTCCAAAATCCTCCTCCTCAGTGGCACAGAATCATCAGCAAATGCTTTGGATTTCCCAAAGTGCGACGGCCGTCCCAAATCTGCCAAGCCATCTGGTTTTTTCAAATGGTTGGGAGTTGATATCTGAAATGATTTCAATTTTGTCTTGTTCACCTCATCATTGTTTCCCCAGGTAGACATTTGACTATCCAAATCATGGTGAAACCTGGAAAGCATAAACAAAGAAGACATTATTAAACACTTGCATGTTTTCTATGGTCATTTATTAGCAATTAGTGAGTTATGACCATACATTTCTACATACAGTATCCTCTCGAAAATGGAGAATGTCAGTTTTTTTTATGTAATATGTAAATAATTAAACATTAAATTTATTCTGCTCTATTTTCCATGTGAACTTCATTAACCATTCTACTATATACAAAAGCATAAATATCCATAAGTGCTTAGCATCTATTAGTTCATAGAAAATACAGGAAAAAAATTCAATAGATAAATATTTTGCAGATGAATTAATCCTCAGCAAAAAGTTAACTGTTTTCTGCACATAATTGAAATAAATAAATGTTGATAAGTTCAGGGTAAAAGGATTATGCTGTAAGCAATAGCTAAATACATGAGTGATGAGGGAATAGTTAGGAAGTCACAAAAATGCTCAAAACAGTGGTAGCATCAACAAATAACATGAAAATGTTCGAAATGTTATTGTCATTGATATCATAGGAGAACTAATCGCTTCATTCAAGAGCAGATCGCATTATTTCAAGGTACTAAAAGACATTTTTATAATTCCTAAGTGCTGGCCAACCTTCCTCCACCTTGGCTTTCACTTTGCAAGTTGCAAAATAATAATAAAAATAATACTTATGCTGCTGGCTGACTTCCTCCTCTTTGGTGCCTTTCTTAGGTGAATTTAAATGTTTAAAATAAACTTTATCATTTAAATTATTGGTCGACCTTCTTATGGTGAAGTGCATGATTTGGATATATATACAAGTTATTCTGGAGGTTAGAAAGTAAGTTCTAAAATGAAAAATCATTCCTTTTAAGAGCAGAAATTAGGAGAAGAAGAGCAGACCTAGAGCAGAAATTATGAAGAGTATTGCAGATTTGTATTGAAGGAAGTTGGAGCAGATTTATATGAAGAATATATGCAGATCTTGAAGACGAATATATGCCAATCTTGAAGAAGAATATATGCAAATCTTCAAAGGAGATTTATAGCAGACTTTTGGAGGTGATTTATAGTAGACTTGGAGCAGACCTAAGAGTAGATTTATAGCAGACCTAAGAGCAGATTTGCATCAGACTTAAGAGCAGATTTTATGAAGTAGACTCTCATGCTTTAAAGAAGCAATAACAAAAAGACGAAAGCTTTGCCGTGTTAGAGATTGGTGCCTCTATAGAAGAGATTGGTGTCTCTTGCTGGGTTGCTGCTCAGTAACGGGGATTGGTGTCTCCAGTGGATTGGTGCCTACAAAGATAAGCGGGGATTGGTGTCTTCAGTAGGTTGGTGCCTACAAAGTTTGTAAGAGAATTTTACATAAGCAATATTTTGCTGTGGTTTTCTCCCGGAAGGGTTTCCATGTAAATCTTGTGTTCTTAATTGTGGAAGTTGTGTGATTAATATTATTGTGATTATTAATTTGAAAAAGAAAAAGATTTTCTTATACTGATTCACCCCCCTCTTAGTATAAGTGTGTGCTCATCAATTGGTATCAGAGCTAGTTCTTTCAAAGTATAGCTTAATCACTAGAAGGAAGATCTCAAGAGCACACTGATGAGCACAACTTAGGCCTCACTATTTCAATTTTTATCTGCCTTTTTCCTTTAGTTATGGTGCCCTAATCATATCTCATGTCACCTTTTGTTAGAGGAAAATAAGTATATTTAATGAATTATGAAAAGAATTAAAACTGCTACACTAATTATTCGAAGCACTATTGGTCATTTTGTGATTAATTGGCAGAGGTAATTAGAGATGTGGCTCTAGCTATTGAGAAGCACGAGGAAGATAGGACGTTAAAATGGAGAAACAAGTTACCTCGTTGGAACGAATGTTGATGGCATTTTACTTAAAATATCTTCTTGTTATGTTTTGATGAGACAAATGTTGTTAAGCAATTTTTGGTCGATTATGTGTTTTGATTATAGATTTTGGTTTGTTGGCCATTGGCCACAAACAAACCATAATAACTTTTAGCGATGGCTATTCAATATAAATATGTGTATGGTTTAAAGACGATATAGATGATAATATAATACTATTTTGCTGCTTCAAATATTTGAACTTGTCATATGTATGCATAACTAAGTTGAGCTAGGAGTGCGTTAATATCTTCAGCATCAATTGGCCAAGGAGGCAAGGCCCACTCTTTGTGCCAATTGGTGGTTTATTTTCAGTTTGTAGTATGGTAATTATATGTGTGTGAATTAGTTTAAAGTTCCTTTCTGTATACCGATCGAATTATTTGCAGTTACATTTACTTTCAATTGCTATACGTAGACTTAATTATTCATAATTACGGTTAATTGGATTTCCAGGATTGCATTATTCATTAGCGTGCTTGTTGAAGATTTCAGAATTAAAGCTTTGATTTATTGGTTGACAATATACTATTGCAAAAGCATTTTTTATTTCCCCATTATCATACTTTTTGTTACCATATTTTCTATCACTGTAATTCCTGTCACAGTTCCTGGTGCACTTCTTGTCACAAGTTCTGCCAGGAAGCAGGAACAGCAAAACCAAACTTAATTCAGAATTAAAGGTTTTCTATATGCAATTCTAGGATACTAGTTTTAATAGTATTAAACGAGAATCTAAGAAGTGTGTGTTGGATTAAACATAGGATTTTATTCATTTGCAAATTGAAGAAGGTGTGCTTTCTTTTGAATCTTAGATTAAAAGGTGTGTTTCAATTCAATTCTTAGATGCATCCATCCCCCATTAGTTCATTAGTTTCAACCCTTAGGTAGATTTTTGCAACACAGTTCACAAGCTTACGCCCCCGGATTGACATTGAGGAGTAAACTGAGGGAATTCCAAAGACTGATCCAAATCCAAACCAAGATAGAAATACAAGGATAGTTTTACCCATAATATCAACCACAGTTTAATCCAATCATTTTGGCACCATTGTCGGGGAATGGTGTTAAAGGCCTGTCAGCCTAGTGAACTAAGTTAGGAGCATGGCGCTAAGGAGAAAGTCTACGCAACAATCAACCTCGTTTGGATAACTACCCTTAGTTTGCTTTGTTGTAAGTCATTTTAGGTGCATGAATTGTAATAGGGATAGTAAAGGGAGATTTGTTAAGAAGGATAAGGGGAGTAATACACAACCAGAAAAATTAGAAAACAAATCAAAGCCATTAATTAAGGGAGGCAGCTCACAACAAGAAAAATTGAAAGCTAAGTTGAACCATTAGAGTTACCCAAACCAGATATCGAGAAGTGTGTTATTGAGACTACTATTGTTGAGACACCTGCAAGTACTCATCCAGGGTCTTCCAAAGTATTGCGGAAAAAGGCACGGGTCTGAAGCCGGTCCATTCTCAAAAACCCAAGAGCCATTTAAAACCTACTTTACCCCTTGGGCGCTAGACGTCGTGGATGATCCCAACAACAACAACAATAATAATAGATCATTGGCCAGTAATAATCCGGTGACCTTTGAGTTTCCAATAACACACCCTGAAGAAGATGCCCCTATGAAGAACAATCCTCATTCTACTTTACCTATTTTTCGTGGTCTTTCTATTGAGGATCTTGACATGTTCTTATTTGAGTTTGATGTGTTGTGCCACAGCTATGATTATCAGTGTGATGTACAGAAGCTCAAATTGTTCCCAGCCACATTAAAGGATGCAGCCCTGCGTTGGTTCATGAACCTCAAGAATATCAGAACATGGGAAGTCATGAAGGAATTGTTTTTGACCAAGTACCAAGAGTATTGTAAAACAAAGGAGGTTTGGGATGAAATCTTCCGCATGACACAAAAAGAAGACGAGTCCGTGGAAGATTACCTCGAACACTTCATGTTCAATTTTCAACAATCACGACAACAAGGGCTAACTCTTGATGCTATTAAAATGTTGTTTCTTAGAGGAATAAGAGATGATACTATGTAAGCATTGAATTTAATAGGAAAAGGAAACATCTATAAATGGACTTTGATGATATCTGTGATATTTGCAAGAACTATTCAAGGTCTCGACGCTCGGGAAGGAACTATCCAAGTAAGTTGTATCCGACGGGAACCTCAATAGGTATCACAAAACGTGAGATAGGTAATCTACTTGAGGACCTTAAGACTGATTTGTTAAGTCATATGGGTAAACTGATAGACACTTTATATACACGAAGGAAACAGGAGGAGGCTGAAAAAGCCTTAGCTGTCTTTTGCCCTATTTGTCGAAAGAGGCATAGTGGTGAAGAGTGTCCATATAATAGAACAAAGATATCTTCTTTAGAGGAAGCAAGTAGGGACACTACCTTAAAACCTCTTCCTGTAGGAATGACCGAGGTAGAATATACAGATGAACCTGTTTATTTCATGGCGCAAAGAAGACCTTGTCAACCGAGAGCAATGCCCCCAACCAATTACCAAGTCGCAACCCAAAATCTTTTTCAACAAAATTCTTTCCCAAACCAACCCGGATGGTATGGAGGTTGGCAGCAACCTCCATACTACCCCAGTGGTCACAACAATATCCCCCTGCTCCAAAATCATGGCAAGCATGGCAAGCACCACCATCACCTTATCCACAATATCAGTCATTCCCTCTGTATCCACCACCTCCAACAATAAACCCATATCAGTAATCCCAACAACTTTTACAACCTATACCATCATCTAATCAACCCTCTAGTTCGACCCAACCACCAAAATCCACACCAATGCCCGCATAACCAACACCCAATCCAAACAATAAGGTGGCCCAACTAGTTTATAATAACGAAGTGGCGGGATTCCCGACTTACCCTGTCAATGCATTAGAGGTTGACAATGTACATCTAAGGTCGAGGAAGAACCTTCAAGGGCCAACCATCACAAAAGTCAAGGACCATCCAGTTGATCCAGAGGAAGAGCAACCAAAGCCTCCATTTCCAGATAGGTTGCAAGAGCAACCAAAACAGCAAGAAACATCTCAACATGATTTTGATTTTATGAATGAATTACGAAATATTAACATTAAAATTCCTTTATTGCAGGCTATTTGAGCTGTTCCAGTTGTTGATGTTATTTGAGCAACGTATGTAGCATTCTTCCAACAATCTCCTTTGTTATGATAAATTAAATTAGTAGCCTTTGTCTATTTAATTTATTGAGTGTTCAAGAGGCACGTTTTTTTTGAAGAGTCATCCTTATTTGTTAAAGCCGACATGTGTTATGAAGAGACATAATTAACTACCTTTAACAAAGAGTCACGAATGAATGAAAAGATACAATTTATTAAGGCCGACTTCCTTCCTCTCAAGGACGCGACTTTCTAAAAGACGTGTTCTCTCTTTTGGATGTTCTCTTTCTTGTGGCCGGCCTGTTTGGGAAGAGACACGTCATTCTATCTATGTTGTATATATGTTCGATGGTATTCTCCTTGTAGATCATTCAGTTCAGTTCGATCATTGTCTTATATCAAGTGCGAATCCATTAGAAGGAGCAGTGTGAATTTATCATATGTGGGATCATTGTTGAAGTACTCAGTTCTGAGATAGCAGATTGATATAATAGAATCTATGATTCTATCATTCATTGATACTTATTTTGGCCTCTCTCATTGGCCTAAATTGTACAAGTGTTCTCTTCAAGATTTATATATAAGAGATATATTGGTGCTGGGTTTTTCTCCCTCAAGAGGAAGGTTTTCCCAGGGTATCTGTTGTGTTATTGTGTCTGATTTGAATTAATTTTTTCTGTGCATACAATCTGATCATAAACTTAACATGGTATCAGAGCGCGTTTCGGAGGATCTAATCAAATTTGCAAACTTCCAATTCAATCAGAGTTGTCTCAGAAATCTCAGGGAAACCAATCTTGGTAAAGGTCCGTTGACAATCTCTAGGCTTGAGATTGTATAAGAAAATCGAAGGCTATCTGGAGAATGGCGAATTTAATATTGTCGGCCTCATCCAGAACATCCTTACTCGCTCCAGAACCTAGGCAATTGTCGATTGTCGAGCATCACACCCTCTTTTCAATAGAAGTGTTAAGAGTAAGAGTTTCGTGCTTTATGATCAATCGCGGCTTTTGAGTTACTGTATTTGGATCATGGACTGAAGTTCTGACATTTAAAAGACAACCAAAACTCTTGATTGAATGTCCCTGAGTTAGTCGTCATCCCCTGAATATACGCGAGCTTGTGTCGACTATGCAACACCAGCATTTCGAGAGCTCTATCGACAACTCATTCCCGAGCTTCATTACAACACATGAAGTTGGGAAGGGATTCAGAGTTCATTCACGCTGAAGGCAGTATGGTCGCACGTTCTTCCTCTTTCGTCAGGTATTGACTTTACCGAGACTCCTTCAGAGGTCTCTTATTACTACCGCAACCTCTAAAATCCTTGTATCGGATGGGGCTCTCCGAGCATCTGTGTCCTATATCAAGGAGATCTCTCTTTAAAGTCAAGTTGTTTCCAGCTGCTTCGGAGCAGCCTCATGCGGCACTCTCTTCAATTTTTGGTTTTCGCCTGGGCGCATAAAATGCTACTCTTCATTGCGGGGTCATAAAGCGGACTGTGTATTGAAGAATCCGCCAACTCACACGATTGTTATCTCTCAAAACTCTTGTCGCTATGTGATGTCGAGTCTATATACTCTGCTTCCCCTGTCGCGCTTGTTGCCACCGTGTGTCCTATGAAGTTCGTGGCACTCAATACTGCCATGGTCCGCACATGGTGTATGGTGGTCAAATCTTCAGAAAATAGAAGGAAGTCGAGAGTAACTTCAATACTCCAATGACTTTGATTATTGAAGCAGCTGACTACTCTGTATTATGAAATCGTGACTATAGTTGTCGTGGTTGATATGTTTCAATTTTTGTGGTGGGTCCCCTTTCAAGATGTCGCGGCAGTTCAAGAAGGTTGATGATTGGAGCTATATATGAGACTTGAAGCGTCTCATGATATCAACCCTTATTGAAATTACTCAGAGGCGACGCCACTGCTAAGGGCAGAGCAAATCATTTTTTTTAGATCCATTTCGTGTGCAGATATATTGAGATATCCCATGCATATCTTTAGGATTAGAGGTGCATCTCTGCTTGAAACATCTGTGGAGAACGCATCTCCTTGGCTGCCGACTAGAGCAAAGGAATGCACTCAGGCTGGTGATTCGTCGAACATCATGTCGAGTTATTCACTGTATTCCTGTTTAAGTGTAGCACTTGAAAGAAAATTTTGATTTCATCAAGATAAGTACTCCTTTTGTTTATTCTTCTGAAATCTAGTATGCAGGTCTAACATTGTTTACTTGAATCATGTGTGATCATTGGCATAAGATCCCTTGAAGATGTCAATCATTCTTTACATTTCGTTGTGAAGATCTCTGAGTGCGACTCTGAGATGAAAAGTGAAATGCAAATTCGTTATGATTGGATGGTCACATCGATACCATTCTCTATGTACTTGGACTGCAATGTTGCCTTGAGAAGGCTGGTCCTATATTGAATATGCTGGCTGCATAATGTGTGTTGTGCAGATTGTCTTTTGTTGTACTGAGATTTGCACTCTCGAGAGGAGCAAAAGATGGAAGAAAGAGTTATATCAAAATTCAATAAAGATAAGTTTCCTTATCCCTTCATTTTGATCTTTTGATATATTTCTCTTTTATGTTGATTTATTTATTCATGTTTTAATATTGCTCATAAATTATTATGTATTTATGCTATAACTTGAGATAGTAAACCTTGTATGATTCTAGCCTTGATATTTTCTTTGGATAATTATAAACTATTAGTAATCTCTCTCTAAAATGCTTTCAGGACATTTCCAGGAGCAAGAAGGTGAGGAGAAATTGCTTAGTGATGAAAAGCTTGAGGCAGCTTGTGAGGAAGTCATGCCGACCAAAGAAATGATCAAGCGTGAAGTCACAACTTGCAGCCATGAGACTGAGTTGGTGGCTAGAGGGAGTTCACTTCCAAAAGTCTTCTTTGCAATCTCTAAAGCAGGGATCAAGAGGGAGTTATGTAGCCCACTAAGAAGAAGTGAAGGTTGCAGTGTTGCAAGGCCAAGTGTTAAATCCTTGAAAGACCTCTTCAGCTGCTGAGATCAAAATTGCACAAGACAGTCATTTGGATTTGATATTGGTAGCTCCGCAAACCTATTCAGAATAGAGTAATCTACTATGAGGTCGAAGAGGTCTACCCTGAACTCTCTACTATACCAGAGGTGTGCACTGAGGCAAGTGTTGCAGGCAATCTTGGACGAAGAGGTCAGAAGGTTGATGCAAGTGCTTAAAATTTCAGAGGGAGCCTACTAAACCTGAAGAAGATGGTAATCTAGTTGATCTTGGTTCTTTATGTTGATTTATGGAAACCAATTTTCAGAAGTTTAAGGAGGCTGTAGCTAGTTCAGATCTGGTGGATCCTACTATGTACAGTCAGTTGATTGGATCGTTGATGTATCTATACTAGACCAGATTGCAATAAGTGCATTTTGTCAAGTTCATGTGTGAACCAAGGCAAATACTTCTAGTTGCAGTGAAGCATATCTTGAGATATTCTGTAGGTGTGGATCTGGAGTTGCATGGTTATACCGATTCTAATTGGGCAGGGTGTGTCACTGATCGGAAGAGTACCTCTAGGTGTTGCTTCAGTTTGGGTTCTACTATGATTTCCTGGTGCAGCAGGAAGCAGTCATCTGTAGCATTGAGTACTGCAGAGGCAAAGTATATTGCAGCTTGTATGGCAACTCGAGAAGCAGTATGGCTTCGTAAGCTCCTTGTAGGATTGTTTGGACAATAAATGGAGCCTACTATCATTCATTGTGATAATCAGAGTTGTGTGAAGCTTTCTGTCAATCCTGTGTTTCATGCCAAAACCAAACACATTGAGATCAAGTACCACTATATTAGAGATATGGTACTACGGAAGGCTGTACAGTTGAGGTTCATCAGCATTGATGAGCAGACGGCAGATATTCTCACCAAGCCTCTCTCCAGAATAAAGTTTGTGTACTTTCGAGATAAGCTTGGTATGGTGGAGAATCCAACCTTGACTGAGAAAGAGTCTCACTATCAATGAGCCTGTTTAATGAGTTCTTCTCTGTGAGAGAAGTTCGAGGTGAAATCCCTTGTTAATGCATTTTCCTCTGAGATGGAGGAATTTGAGGTGCAAGCCCTTGTTAATGCATTTCTCTTTGAGATTTGAGGTGAAAGCCCTTGTTTCCACCCTCTGGCCGAGTCATGGTGGATGTCATGTGTGTGACTCCATGACATATGTTGTACTTGTGTTTCACCCTCTGAGAGAGTCATGGTGAAAGTCACGTTGAGGTGACAACATCACGCAAGTGATGAACACTTGTACTTACCATAGTTTGGTTGTAGCCATTATGGTTGATATCGTGTTGAGGCGATATCTAATATCATGTTGAGGTGATACTCTTCTTTTCACATCTGGTTGTAGCCAATGTGATGGACATCACGTTGAGGTGATATGTCTTGTGCAGCTGGAAGTATACTCCTTAGCTGAGAGGGAGTGTTGATGTTATTTGAGCAGCGTTTGTAGCATTCTTCCAGTGATCTCCTTTGTTATGATAAATTAAATTAGTAGCCTTTGTCTATTTAATTTATTGAGTGTTCAAGAGGCACGTTTTTTTTTAAGTCATCCTTATTTGTTAAAGCCGACATGTGTTATGACGAGACATCATTAACTACCTTTAAAAAAGAGTCACGAATGAATGAAAAGATACAATTTATTAAGGCCGACTTCCTTCCTCTCAAGGGCGCGACTTTCTAAAAGACATGTTCTCTCTTTTGGATGTACTCTTTCTTGTGGCCGACCTATTTGGGAAGAGACACGTCATTCTATCTATGTTGTATATATGTTCGATGGTATTCTCCTTGTAGATCATTCAGTTCAATTAGATCATTGTCTTCTATCAAGTGCGAATCCATTAGAAGGAGCAGTGTGAATTTATCATATGTGGGATCATTGTTGAAGTACTCAGTTCTGAGATAGCAGATTGATATAATAGAATCTGTGATTCTATCATTCATTGATACTTATTCTGGCCTCTCTCATTGGCCTAAATTGTACAAGTGTTCTCTTCAAGATTTATATATAAGAGATATATTGGTGTTGGGTTTTTCTCCCTCAAGAGGAGGGTTTTCCCAGGGTATCTGCTATGTTATTGTGTCTGATTTGAATTAATTTTTTCTGTGCATACAATCTGATCATAAATTTAACACCAATGTACACTAAAGCAATCAAGGAACTCTGTGGGAGGAAGCAACAGAAGAAGCAAAACCCCAAGACAGTCCAAGTCACTGGACAACTTGCAGACTTGATGCTAGGGAGAATCTCGATTCCTAAATATGCAGATCCAGAAAGTCCGATGATTAAGGTATGTATTGGCGATGTAACCATTCCAAATACACTTGTGGATCTAGGAGCAGCTATAAACGTAATGACTAACGAGACCAAGGAGAGGCGAGCCCTTCAGGGACTTAGAACTACTCCAACAGTCTTGCAAATGGTTGATCGCTCCCTCATAAAACCAGAAGGTATGATAGAACTCATTATTTCTATTGAATCTTGGAAGTACCCAACAGATTTCATGATTTTGCAGCCAAATATTAAGCTGGGAGGATACCCCTTAATTTTAGGTAGACCTTGGTTAGCTGCTGCTGGTGCTTTCATTAATTGCAGGTCTGGAAACACAGTGATTTCAAATGGGGAGCAAACGAATCAGTTAACGTTGTACCCTCCAATGCAACCATTGTTGGAAACGAAGGTTCCTTTATGGATCGATAGCGACCCAGAGGAGTCTTTACCTATTTTGACAATAGATCAAAGTAGGGAATTTGAAGATATTTCAAAAGACATTGTTATTAATTATTTATTGCAAAATCGTTATTTAGATGATAATGTTCTTGAGACAATGATTTTTCCTACAAGCATAAGTGACAATTACTCATTTGGAAATTTTTCGTTAGTTGGTAATTCACAGTCTGTTCAACATTTTATTACTCTACATCAATTATTGCCACATACTTGTATGTACAGTCCATTTTTGATAGCTAGAAACTCTGACCCATCTTCGTCTAATTGACAACTACTTGTTGCAGATACCCCTATACAGTCCTGAGTTACTGAAATTTTTCCTAGTAAAACACTTAACATCAACCCCAGTTTGAATGCCTCTCAATTAAAAGAATTGATTGAGATGTTGTGTGCACACAAAGAAGCTTTTGCTTGGGATTATCAGGACATGAGAGGTATTCATCTCGCTACCTATACACACCATATCTATATCGAAGAAGGGAGTAGACCTGTGTGACAACCCCAGAGAAGGTTAAACCCTGCCTTACAGGAAATAGTTAAGGAAGAACTTCAAAAGTTGCTAAATGTAGGATTTATCTACCCTATTATCAGATAGCAAATGGGTGTCCCCACTTGTGGTAGTACCTAAGAAGAATGGAAAATGGCGAATATGTGTCAATTATAGAGCCCTTAACAAGGCCACTAAGAAAGACCATTTCCCACTTCCTTTCATCGACCAAGTCCTAGACACCTTAGCTGAGAAGTTATTTTCCTTCTTGATGGGTTCAATGGGTATAACCTGAAAGTGGTATAAGCTTTCTTGTATTAACATGAAAAAGAGCTTACAATATATAGAAGTGCATAAAACACTGTAGATATTAATTATCTACCTACTGACAGAAAATATCTAACCTAACAAATAGAAAATATCTAACCTATTAAATACATCATATTGACCATTACTAATATAAGAATATAATATATTCTAACACCCTCCCTTAATGGTCAATCCGTCAACAACACCAAGTTGCCCCCTGAATTTTACAAACTTATCCGGGCTCAAAGACTTGGTGAGAATATCTACAGTCTGATCCGCTGTCGGAACATACTGCAGCTAAACTGATCCGTCTTCTACCAGCTAGCGAATGTAGTGACAATGAAGCTCAACATGCTTGGTACGTTCATGGAAGACTAGATTTTTGGCCAGTTTGAGCACCCCTTGATTATCAGTGTACAAGGGAGAAGGTCCTGCTTGTGACATGTGCATGTCAGAAAGCATCCTACGAAGCCAAACTGCCTCACATGCTGCTTTAACGGTTCCTCGATACTCTACTTCAGTCGAGGAAAGAGCCATTGCCTGTTGCTTCTTGCTGTCCATGTTACAGCACCTGTACCCAAACTGAATACATACCCAGAGGTGGATTTTTTGTCATCCACTGAACCTGCCCAATCTGAGTCTGTGTAACCAATCAGCTTTGGATCCTTGCATCTGACATAGAGAATGCCATAGTCTGAAGTGCCCTTAACATATCTCAGCACCCGCTTCGCTGCAATCCAATGATCAGCTTTTGGAGCTGTCATGAAGCGAGAAATGTAGCTCACTGCAAAACTGATGTCAGGTCTAGTGGCAGTGAGGTAGATGAGACTGCCCACTAGTTGCCTGAATGTTGTTTCATCGGCTGGAGGTGAATCAGAGTTGGCTGACAACTTCAGCCCCTTCTCCATGGGTGTGGAGGCAGGTTTGCAATCCTGCATCCGGAATTTGTCAAGCAAACTTCTGGCATATTTTGACTGAGAGATAAAGATGCTACCATCGATCTGCCAAACTTCAATACCCAAACAATAATGGAGAAGCCCCAGATCTGTCATGTCAAAAGTTTGACACAAAGCTTGTTTGATTGTTGCAATCAAATGTGTTGAACTGCCAGTAATGATCAAATCGTCAACATAGACAACAAGAAAGAGAATATCATCACCAAAGTGTTTGACATACAAATTACTGTCAGAAGGGCTACGCTGAAAACCATGATCAACCAAGTACTGATCAATCTTGAAGTACCATGCACGGGGAGCTTGTTTCAGTCCATAGAGCACTTTTACAAGCCTACACACCTAATGTTCTTTGCCGGCAACCTTGAAACCAGGAGGCTGCGTCATGTAGACTTCTTCCTGCAAGTCACCGTTGAGGAAGGCACTCTTGACATCCATCTGATGAACTTTCCATCCAAATTGGACTGCAATAACAAGAAGAAGACGAATTGTGCTCATCTTGGCAGTAGGAGCAAATGTCTCCTCGTAATCAATGCCCTCCCGCTGTGTGAATCCCCGAGCAACTAATCTGGCTTTGTACTTATCCAAAGTACCATCTGCATGATACTTGACCTTGTAAACCCATTTGCAGCTGATAGGTTTCTTCCCAGAGGAAGATCAGAAAGAACCCAAGTGTGATTTTTCGTAAGACTATGATATTCTGTCTGCATAGCCGTTTCCCACTCTGGAATTCCTTTAGCCTCTGAATATGGATGAGGCTCGTAGATGTTGTGGATGTTGGCCATAAGAGCGAAGTTGACTGCGTGTTGTTGCTTGCTCTTGCGACGAGTTGATCTTCCCGCAATGAGTTCATCATCATGAAGATCGCCAATAGTCTTGGTCCACCACTTAGGCCGACGAGTAGAAGTACCAACATCTAGAATAGGAGTAACAGCATCTCCTGGGATATCTGGAACAAGGTCATCTGGAGGTGAGCCCTGAGGAAAATCAGGCGGTGCTATATCATGATCAATAGACTCCGCATCTTCAGAGTCAGAATGCTCTGAAGCCCTCCCATCATGGGAACCAAGAGGAAGACGAACACCCTCATCAGGAACCTTCATAGACTGATCCGCAGGACTGGTGGTAGGAACAAATGGACCAGTAGTCTCATCAATCACAACATCACGGCTGAATATGAGACGATCTATCTCCACATCAACCAACCTATAGGCTTTGTGATTGTCGCTGTAGCCAATAAACTTAAAGTGTCTGGCTCTTGGAGTCCAACTTGGCACGTTTGGCATTTGGAATCCATACATGAGCAGTAGAACCAAAGGCTTTTAGATGGCCCACCTTAGGTTTGCGTCCTGACCAGGCTTCTTCTGGCGTCATCTTCTTAACGGCCTGTGTAGGTGACCGATTCAGGAGGTAGACGGTAGTGTATACTGCTTCAGCCCAATATTTCTTAGGTACATTTCTGTACTCGAGCATAGAACGAGCCATTTCAGTAATGGTGCGATTCCTACGTTCAACGACACCATTCTGCTAAAGGGTGTAGGGTGTGGTAAGTTGGCGCTTAATGCCATGTGCAGCACAAAAAGAAGAGAAGTCAGCTGAACAAAACTCCCCCCCATTATCTGAACTTAGAGTAACAATCTGAGAACCCGATTCTTTCTCAACTAAGGCTTTAAACTGCTGAAATGTGCTGAACACATCTGACTTTTGTTTCAGAAAATACACCCACATTTTCCGACTGAAATCATCAACAAACAATAAAAAGTACCTGGACCCAGTAACAGAAGGAGTGTTCATCGGTCCACATACATCAGCGTGAACCAATTGAAGTACCTTAGAGGCTCGCCAAGAATCACCATCTGAGAACGGTGTCCGATGCTACTTGCCAGCTTGACAAGTTCCACAAACTCCATGAGTTTTAGTTTGGATCTCAGGTAGACCAGCAACCAAACCCTCCCGAGACAGTTGAGAGAGGTAGTGCACATTCAAGTGCCCATAACGCTGATGCCAAAGTTTGCTGATGGTTGTACAGCGGGCAGCCAAAGCGTGCTCTTGAGAATCACCGGAATCAGCAAGTCTATACAGACCATGATCCTCAAGTCCCATAGCAATTGTAGTACGAGTCTCTCGATCAACAATGCTGCAAGTGGACGAGCTGAAAACAACATCCAACTGGGGAGAATGCCGCATGATTTGACTGACTGAGAGGAGATTATGTTCCATGCCTGGAACATAGTAAACATCGAGAAAGAGTAAATTTCTTCCTCCTGAGTGAATCTGGACAGTGCCCTTACCAGCAACTGTGTACTCTTCGCCTCCTCCAAAAATGACAGAATTTGAGAAGGGTTCGAACTTTGTGAACCAATCCCGACGATGCGTAAAATGTCGTGAAGCCCCTGAATCGATATACCAAGCAGAAGAATGTACCGGATCTGCAGTTCTCTTGGCCATAAACGCATAGAATGCAGACTCTTTTTGCTCAGTGTGCTCGGCGACATGTGCCTTCTGTTGAGATCCTCCCTGCTTCTTTTGTTCAAAAGCCAACCGAGTGCGACAATCAGCCTTTATGTGACCGTATTTATGACAATAATTGTACTGAACGATCTTCTTCTTCTTGCTGTCCGGAGAAGAACCAGAGCCTTTCGGCTGAGAAGATTGAGCCTTCCCTTTGTTCTTAGCAAAAGATTTGGCTGAGAACGCCTGTTCTGTGGAGGACGAACTGGCACTGCTTCCAAACTGCTGTCTCCAACGATCCTGTTGTAGAAGCTTGTTACACAAGTCTGGAAACTTCAAGTCAACGTTTGTTGAAGTAATATTGAGTGTCTCAATGAAATGCTCGTATGACTTTGGCAAACTCTTCAGAGTAATGACGACCATGTCCTCTTCCTCCATCTTTCAACCAATGGCTTCCAGCTGGTCGCGAATCTCCTTGATCTTTGTCAGATGCTCTTGAAGAGTGGTGTGCTTCTCGTCCATCATTATTGAAAAAAGCATGTTCTTAAGAAAAAATGCACGACTCTTATCTGACATTTCATGGAGATCCTTCAGGTTTGTCCATACCTCAGCAGCTGTTTTGCCTGACGGCACTTGCGGCAGTTGATCGTCAGTGACGGAAAGCTTGATGAGCATGACGGCTTCTCGGTTGCGTTCATCCCATTTGTCTTGATCTTTTCCGGCTACAGTGGGTCGAGGTGATGTACCTAGAACAACCGCATCAAGACACCGATACTCGAAAATGGTCAGCATACGCTGCTTCCAAGTGTTGTAATTCTTCTCATTGAACTTCTGGCTGGTTTCGAGCATTATGTTCGTGAGAGATGCCATCACGTACCTCACGGTCAAACTGGTGACGACAAAATAATGCACAGAAAACAGAAATACAGAAACTCGAACACGGATTTTGAGGTTTTACTAAAAACCCAGAAAAGATAAATAAAAACCCAGAAGATTTAAGGAATACCTAGAAAATTTTGACAACACAAATTTTGAGGCACGGAAAACGGGGTACCCAGAAAAATGGACGACGACCCAGTTGAGATCTCGGAAAACCCAGAAGGAATCTGCGATCAGAATAATTTTTCAACTTGAAACAGAGGCACAAATTTTGAGGCACAGAAAACGAGGTACCCAAAAAATTTGAAGACCGACCCAATTGAGATCTCAGAAAACCCAGAAGGAATCTGCAAGCAAAATAATTTTTTGCCTTAAAACAGAGGGTCAAAACCCTAGACGAAAATTTTTGAACCCTAGGCAGCCATGAGAGCTGTAGAAATTGCAGAAACCAACTCGAAATCGCGAGTTCAAAACCAAAAAAAATGCGTCTTTGGGAAAACGCGATTTTCGGCGCTCAAAGAACAGAAAAAAACGCGGCTTCAAAGAACCCACAAATCACGAGCATAAGAAAATGCAGAGAAGAAACACGTGCGGGTCCGTAACCAAGTTGCGCAGCCTAAAAATCGCCAAAAAAAATGCTAAAAAATGCGTTTTTACCAGACACGCCTAAAAATGGACGTAGAAGCAGAGAAAATCACGATTTTCTTCGGAAAAAAAAAAACGACAAGCCACAAAGAAACACGCCCTCAGATTCAGACACAAAGACTCCAGGAAGGTCGCGCGGGCTGCAGGAAACGGCGCGAAAAACGCAACTGTATTTTTGTTCGAAAAAAAACGCGGCCAGCTGAGAAACGCATTTTGATACTGAGAAATCGCGCGCCCAGGAATGGTAACAACCATAAAGAGACGAAAAAACACGACCAGAAAGTCACGCAAGTGTCACACAGAAAGGCGGCTAGGGTTTCAGACAGAAAAAGTTTCGAAAATTTTCACTAAAAAATAGTATTACAAAATTTTTGAAAATTTTTGCCCTAAGCTCTGATACCATGAAAGTGGTATAAGCTTTCTTGTATTAACATGAAAAAGAGCTTACAATATATAGAAGTGCATAAAGCACTGTAGATATTAATTATCTACCTACTGGCAGAAAATATCTAACCTAACAGATAGAAAATATCTAATCTATTAAATACATCATATTGACCATTACTAATATAAGAATATAATATATTCTAACATAACCAAATCTGTATTGCCCCGGAAGACCCAGACAAAACTACTTTTACCTATCCTTGGGGAACATTTGCCTACAATGTCTTACCTTTCAGATTGTGTAATGCACCCACTACTTTCCAACGAGCTATTTTAAGTATTTTTACTGATTTAATTCATGACTATGTAGTAGTGTATATGGATGACTTTACTATTTATGGTGACACATATGATGAAGCTAAGGCAAATCTTGAAAAAGTGCTTAAACAATGTATTCATACTAATCTTTCTTTAAGTCATGAGAAATGTCATATCTTAATGACTAAAGGAATTGTTTTGGGTCACTATATTTCTCAAAAAGGAATTGAGGTGGATCCGAAAAAGATACAGACCATTCAAGACTTGCATGTACCTACTTGTCCAAAGGATGTGCGTAGTTTCCTAGGGCATGCTAGTTATTACAGGAGGTTTACTCAAAATTTTAGCAGGATTGTCTCACCCCCCTTTGCATTGCTAGGGAAAGATGCAAATTTTCTCATGGACACCAGCATGCCAACAAGCCTTCGAGGAAATCAAAGGTAAACTAATAACTACACCTGTGTTGAGAGGACCGGATTGGGAACTGCCATTCCATATACATACCGATGCATCAGATACTTCTATGGGAGTTGTCCTCGAACAAAAGGAAGACACTCTCTTTTACTCTATCTACTATATCAGTAGGAATTTTACTAGTGCTAAGGTAAACTATACTGTCACTGAAAAAAGAATTCTTGGTCGTAGTTTATGCAATAAATAAATTTCGCCACTATATCACTTGATACAAAATTTGTGTACATACAGATCATTCTGCCATTAGATTTTTTATGAACAAACCAATTGTTACAAGACGAGTGATTCAATGGTTGCTTCTTTTGCAGGAGTTCAATATTACCATCCTTGAAAAACCAAGGCACAAGAATATAGTGGCCAATTTTCTCTCTAGGCTACAACATGAAGATGAACCAATTCCAGTTGATGATACCTTTCTAGATGAGCATCTTTTTGCTATATTAGCAAAAAGTCTATGGTACACTAACATGGCAAATTATTTGGTTACTTGCAGGTTCCCACCTCATTTCTCTCCGAGGGAATGCCGAAAGCTGGTTGGACTCAGTGGTGATTACACATGGATAAATGGAATGCTCTTCCGACAAGGCCTTGATAACATCATGCATCGATGTGTGTCCAAAGAAGATGTCTTCGACATTCTTCGCGCATGCCACACAAAACCTTGCGGAGGACATTTTGCTGCTCATAGGACTACCCAGAAGATCTTAACCACCGGCTATTATTGGCCCACATTTCATAAGGACAGCAAGCATTATGTTCAACATTGTGATAAATGTCAACATATGGGGCGGCCTACCCCAGGATAAATGGAATGCTCTTCCAACAAGGCCTTGATAACATCATGCGTCGATGTGTGTCCGAAGAAGATGTCTTTGACATTCTTCACGCATGCCACACAAAACCTTGCAGAGGACATTTTGCTGCAAATAGGACTACCCAAAAGATCTTAACCACCGGCTATTATTGGCCCACATTTCATAAGGACAGCAAGCATTATGTTCAACATTGTGATAAATGTCAACAAATGGGGCGGCCTACCCGCTCTAATGAAATGCCTCTACACCCTCAACTATCTCTAGAACCATTTGAAAAATGGGGGTTAGATTTCATAGGGCCCATTAATCCTCCTCCTCAAAATAAAAAATATATCTTGGTTTGTACAGATTATGTCACTAAATGGGTAGAGGTAGTAGCCTTAAAGCATGTTAGGGATACTAAGGTTGCTAACTTCTTGTATTTAAAGATTTTTACCAAGTACAGTGTGCCTCGAGAGATTGTCACAGACCAGGGAGCACAATTCACCTCCAACTCGATTGATGCATTGGTATGAGAATATGAAATCAAGCATTGAAAGTCCTCTCCATATCATCCGCAAGCCAATGGGCAAGTGGAAGTAACCAACCGTGAATTGGAGAATATTCTCACAAAGACAGTAACATTGCACAAGAAGGATTGGGCAAAAAGACTTCCCGAAGCAATTTGGGCATATCGCACAACTTGGAAGACAACTACAGGACTGACACCATATGAGCTCGTCTATGGAAAGAAGGTTGTCTTGCCAAATTAAATTCAAAGTGAAGACTCTTTGTACCACCCTTCAACTTGGGATGAGTCTCAGTGAAGCACAAAAAGAGAGAATTGTTCAACTCCATTCTCTCGATGAAATACATCAAGAGGCCCTTTTCCATGCAAAAGTGGTGCAGAAGCAAAGAGCGCAGTGGCACAACCACTTCATTCGATCACGGACATTCCAACCTGGGGATTGGGCATTACTTTATGACTCTTGGTTCCAGGACTTCAAAGGAAAGTTCCATACTCACTGGCTCGGTCCATATGAAATTCAAACTGTGTATGATAACGGTGTTGTTTGACTGTGTATTGTGGATTCTGAACGCATGACTCTTCTTGTTAATGGGCATCATTTGAAGCTCTACAAGCGGCCCCTTTTGAAGGAAACATTTGCTTGTATTGTGATGTAGGAACTCTCACTTCTTCTTTTGAATAATGATATCAACCAAAAAAAAAAGCAATAATAGATCCAACAGCAAAAACCTTCAGGCGTTGTTGGCCAGTTAACGTCTGAAATCGATTTCCGGCGGGAGTTAACTGTTCAATAATCTTAGGGGTGAAAACCGGTTTACCGGCGCCTCTAAGTGGTGATAGGGTGAAAACTAGGTTACTGGAGGTCTATCATCAAAGAATGAAAAAAAAAAAAGAAAAAACATCACCATCTGTTCCTCCTAACACTGGCGAGCCAAGCAACTCGGCCACTACAATTTTTCCACATCTTGTCGGCTTTGCCCCTTTATGGGATATTTTTGCAACCTCCTGGTATTTTTCTTTTTTTGGCTAGTTATCTTGTGCATTGGTTTTCACCTTCATGTTTTCTACATGCCAGGAATCTTCCTGTCGCTCCTACAACAATGTTAAAACTCTGTGGTGACAGCAACTGCACTCTATGCTAACATTCTTGTTCTATCACATGTATGTTGCCAAGCTGTCCTCCATTTTCTCCATGTCATTTCAACTCCGCAGCGGCATTAACTTCATTTATTCCCTTTTTGGATTTTCATTTTGCCGCTTTTGGATTTTCCGTACTATTTACACCCGAACTTTTCCCCATGTCATTCTTTCTGGTACCATCTGTCTTTTCACATCACTCCGCCATCATTTCCACATCATCCTTCTTTTACTCTGTTTTTTTTCCATCCCATCACCCTCAACGTAATCTTCTCTCACTCGTGCTACCCATTCTTTCCAGGATGTTGCATTGAAGTTCGGCATTCATCATCCTCCTGCGTCAAATTTCTCACATGGCTTGATCTCTTTCAATAGTTGGTAAGGTGGTAAGTTTTATATTCTTTGAAGCCATTTATGGTATGATTGCTTGATAGAGAGTATTTCTCGCTCGGTTTACTTGTCATTTCCAATCCCTAACCGTATTATGACATCTTTATCCCATACGCTTAGTCCCTTGTGATCATTAATTATTTACCACATATCACATGACATCTTGCTGATTTCTTTAACCCACCATGCCTTGGATGGAAGATGGCAAGCATCATGGAAAGTCTGCCCAGCAGTTGAAGAGACAATGGAAAGAAAGTTGGAAAGTCCGCCCTACCTTGTCAAGATCACCTTGAAGTCCGCCCAGCTTGGAAGAAGGAAGAAATTTCACAAAAATGGCTAAGTATGGAAGCCTTGAGGAGAAAACCTGAGAAATTTGGCTGAGTATAGATGTCTTGCCTATGCAATGTTACCTTGGGGAGAAAATTTCATGAAATTGACTAAGTGTTGGAAAGAAAACAGGGAAAGTAAAGAGGAAATGAATAAAATCCTTAGCACAAGCCAAATTCAAAGTTGAAGGCAAAACCACAGGCAAAGTTCATTCGAGCATGAAGATGGCCAAAATCTTGGCTATGTGTTCAATGATCCACATGAAGGCGTTACAAAATGAACTTGAATACCCAAAATTTGGCTAAGTATGGGAAATACTTCACAGAGAAAATTCCAATTTCCTCCATTGTGGCTAAAGCACAGAGGCATTCTTCTCCAAATTCAAGGTACTTGAAAGAATATTCCGACATCTTGGGGGGATTTCATCTACAATCCTAGACCTATGGAAGCAATCAGGGTAACTTCTTGAAGGATTTCATCCCCTGAAGAATTAAAGACAAGCCCCCAATCAGAATCAGATAGTGACAAGAAGAGTGTTCCAAATAAATTTCCATACTTAGGCAATTTCTTGACACAATCCAAAGGAATAACACCAATCCAATTCAAGTAGGAAGAATTTCAAAGCAATCAGGAAAAAGAATAACTTCAAGTCCAGACATCCGCTCCAAGGGGAGACTTCCAGACCTCAAGTGCAAGTGAGAAGAAGAAATCAAAGTCCCAAAGCGAATCCAAGATCAAAGCTAGGAAGAAACAAGCACCAAGGATAAAGTCATCGGCAAAGAAAAATATTCTAAGGTAAGTACCTAGAAAAAGAACAAAGTGACCAAGGAGGACATCCAACCTAATGAAGTGGCACCTCGACCAATCAAATTGTTACAAGTCAGCCATCTAGATTCGTCAACTTTCTATTTTATTGTTGGCTCATATTGAGCAAAAGGACAAGTGTCCCTAAATGAAATTTTCTTATTGGTCAAGAATGGAGTTAGTTGTGACCAACCCTAATTAGGGTTTTATTTTAATCTCGACCGTTGATCTTAAATCAATCTTAGCCATTGAATTGTAATTGGGGAGCCTATAAATTGAGCTCGCCCCTCATTTGTAAAGTGTGGAGACAGTATATGAAATTGTTGCGTTAGGCTATTTCCGATAATAAAAGCTCTTATGCATGATTTGCTTTGAATCACTTTTATTGTCAAGTAGTGTGCAAAGTTGCATAACTTCTTCAACCATAGATTACAATTAAATTACAATTAGAATAGAATTTTCTTTGAACGTTTGTTAAGTGAATGCAAAATTTGATTGTATAGATTAATGGTGAAATATTGCTCATACTTTCTTCGGATGGATGATTTTCATTCAATGCGTAAAGTTAGCCTGAGCTTGTGATTGTGGATGCTTAACTTCGGTCTTATTCGAGGCATGAAAATTATAATCACACCCCTTGAAGATTGCACCCACTTTGCGTAGTTGTCCCAGGGAGGTGAAACAAAGCGTGGTTACTCATTTCACCTGATCTTTACTGTCTCTTGAATTCCTAGGTGTAGATTAGATCCTCTAAACCCTTATCTTTTTTGCCCCTTTTTTGAGATACAAACTGAAAGTCTCAACCGAAGAAGCTCTTAATGATAAATCCGTCTAAGTCCTAACTTGTGAATTGAACAAACCTAGCGTAAGTCCCTTTGTGTATTACCAACATATCCCAACGCCCATTGAGCTTATCCACATGTCATGACCTGATGAAAGAAATCTTGGAATCACCATATGATCTTCTCGCAATCTTAGCATACGCGGTGGTTTTTCAAGAGAGGATAGAGTGTCTTTGAACTTTTTATTGTGTGTTTGATGGATGATAAAACGTACACCAACAAGGAGGAAAGCCCAAAGATGGAAAAAATATCTGCAAGCCCCACTCACATTGAAAAAAGTCTTCCTGTAACCCCCTCTACTTCTCATTCAAGCAAGAAGAGGAAACTCAATAAAAAGACCCCAATTGCTTCTAATTCCAGACCTAAATGTAGGTCTAGTAGGCGACTTTCCACTGGACGTAATCCAGAAACCCCAACTGTTATAGAAAATTCGCCAGCACACAAGAATGACAAGGAGACTATGGATAAGTTAAAGGGACTGGCCCAAGTTACAAGTGGCATTATAGAATCAAATAACCAGAAAGAGCTTGGTTCTAATTTGGAGGTCTTGGCCACAGTTTTCAAGAAGAATGAAAAAGTAAGTAGAGAGTATAGAAGATCTGGGAGACGAAAGACAAAGGAAAAGAAAAAGAAACCCAATTTTGGTAAGGAAACCTTAAAAACCCCTGATGATGGTCTTGACCCCAATATTGAGCCAGTAACTGATCCTAGTCAACTAGAGTTGGTTCCCTCCTTTCATGAGACAAAAAGTCTTGTTTTAGAACGGCAAGACTTTAACTCTTCTACACCTGGTGAGGGGAAGGATACTAATGTTAGAACATAACTAAAAGTATCAGATGCACAGACAGAATTGGACCAACTCCCTATTGTGGGGAGTTTCATGGGTTTTGATGAAAACTTGGATGATTTGCAAGATGATGAGACTCCAGGCGAAGAGCAAGAGATAAATGTGTCCATCAGCCCTACCATTGCTCATGAGGAAGAACAAGGTAAACAAAAGAATCCCCTGACTCTTGTTGAACAATATGGTGCAGAAAACCTAATGATAGTTGAATATGTAGAGACTGGACAGAATGATAATAGAGAGCCTCTCAATCAAATAAAATCAGAGGGTGAAGAAGGAATTGAAACAGAAGTTGAAGTAGAAGCTGAGGAAGAATTTAAAGAAAATGAGATCCTCCTCAAGCAAGTCAGGGATCTGCAGAGTCTAGTCGAAAAGCTAAGGAAGGAAAATAAAGAGTTGCAAGATTAGTTTGAACAAGTCAATTCTATCTCCCAAACACAAGCAGAAGAAATTCAAGGGTTGAAGGTGCAACTGGAACAGGTAGCAGTTTCCAAAGATTAGTATATACTCATTGAAGATCATGAGGTGCAAATGGAATCCTTGAGGCAGCAATGGGCTCAGGAAATTACCAGTACTATTCAAAGACTAACTAGGTTATCTTGGATTGTAGTCTTTTTCTTTCCTTGCATGAGGACATGCAAGATCATCAGCTGGGGGGAAATGATGAGCACAACTTAGGCCTCATTATTTCATTTCTTTTATGCCTTTTTCCTTTAGTTATGGTTCTCTAATTGTATCTCCTGTCACCTTTTGTTAGAGGAAAATAAGTATATTTAATGAATTATGAAAAAAATTAAAACTGCTACAATGCTAATTATTTGAAGCACTATTGATCATTTTGTGATTAATGGCAGGGGTAATTAGAGATGTGGCTCCAGCTGTTGAGAAGCACGAGGATGATAGGAGGTTAAAATGGAGAAACAAGCTGCCTCATTGGAACAAATGTTGATGGCATTATACTTAGAATATCTTCTTGTTATGTTTTTGCTTTTGATAAAGACAAATGTTGTTAAGCGATTTTTGGTCGATTATCTGTTTTCATTACAGACTTTGGTTTTTTGGCCATCGGCCACAAACAAACCATAATAACTTTTAGCGATGGGTATTCAGTATAAATATGTGTATGGTTTAAAGACGATATAGATGATAATATAATACTATTCTGCTGCTTCAAATATCTGAACTTGTCATATGTATGCATAACTAAGTTGAGCTAGGAGTGCATTAATATCTTCAGCATCAATCGGCCAAGGAGGCAGGGCCACCTCTTTGCGCCAATTGATGGTTTATTTTCAGTTTGCAGTATGGTAATTATATGTGTGTGAATTAGTTTAAAGTTCCCTTCTATATACCAATCGAATTATTTGCAGTTACGTTTACTTACGCAGACTTAATTATTCACAATCATGGTCAATTGGATTTCCAAGATTGCATTATTCATTAGCATGCTTGTTGAAGATTTCAAAATTAAAGCTTTGATTTATGCAGATCGGAATTCATTGGTTGACAGTATACTATTGCAAAATCATTCTTTATTTTCCCATTATCATATTTTTTGTTACCATATTTTTTGTCACTATAATTCCTGTCACAGTTCCTGGCGCACTTCCTGTCACAAGTTCTGCCAAGAAGTAGGAACAACAGAACCAAACTTAATTCAGAATTAAAGAGTTTTTGTATGCAATTCTAGGATATTGGTTTTAATAGTATTAAACAAGAATCTAAGAAATGTGTGTCGGATTAAAGATACGATTTTATTCATTTGCAAATTGAAGGTGTGCTTTGTTTTGAATCTTAGATTAAAAGGTGTGTTTCAATTCAATTCTTAGATGCATCCATCCCCCCTTAGTTCATTAGTTTCAGTCCTTAGGTAGATTACCGTAACACCGTTCACAAGCTTACTATTAAATATTAAATGTAATATTAATGGTCATCTTAGTTAACTTAATCTTTAGCTTGAGTTTCAGTTCACCTATAATCATGTCTCTATGATTATAGCCTTTTTGTTTGCTTTCATTTCTTTC